>CADDXX010000012.1:2827159-2839380 GCA_902810485.1 Alauda arvensis | reverse complement strand
CCACACTGCAAACATCTCTGCCACCCTTTGTAAGGATGCCACAGGAATTGTAGACACACATGGAGATTCTCAAGCCTGCCAAGCTCTACAGGCTTGTGCTGGTCACCCAAACAGTAGAGATTACAGCTAAGTAATTTAAAATTTTACCAGAAGGTAAAATTTTAAAACACTCCCCCTCTTCCACTGGCCATCTCTGCAGCTATGTTGTATCAAGGTAAGACAAAATCATTATCTGCAGTCACAGATACCACTAGAGAGAATTCAACACCTCCTACTTACCTTACTTTCTGGCTTCTGGCCCTTCCCAAACTGAAGAGCAGCTGCATTTACTGTACATCTACTAAAAGCAAGGGTATCACCTTGTGAAGTAGGGTCATTTTTCTTCTTCAGTCCTGTTAACCCCTACATTCTCTCACATCTCTCCCCATGAATTCACAATCTATTCCTACCCTAGTGTGAGGAGTGGCCTCCCTGAGTAGTGAGAGCAGTTTTGCTGCTGACCTTTCCTCCTGTGACTAMAATCAAAAGCTAGATTGGCTTCAGMAATATCTGGACCACAKATTTACAGCCTGGGAAGCACTTATYGGYGCAGTAAATTGAAGGCAGCAACTGGCAAAAYAATAAAGGCAGGAAGAGACTTAAGTAATGGGAAACTGGATGTCTGAGATGGAGCAAGACAGAGTTAAAAGGACAGAGGGCAGGACAGAGCTTTGGCTGCTTTCGCCCATTTGGCTGTTGCTGTGCCTTTGGAATCAGATAATCCTGTGTTTTCCCTTTGATGAAGGTAGACAGTGGTTCACATGTAGCTGCTATTTCCCCACAGAGCTGTCAATASGCCCCACACCAGAGGGTGGCTGGAGCAGTTGCTAATGGCCAGCAGCCCTTCTCAGTCCCTGGTGGCAGCTGCCATTCATGTGAGAGCCGTGCCTGCTCAGGGAGAGAATGCCAATGGGCACGGCCAGGAAGCAGTGACAGACAGACACGGCATAGACAGAGCTGCTGCTGACCCCGGGAGCTCATGCAAATTGCAGTGTCCTGCACGCTCACACGAGGCAGGGATGCCTGGCCTGGGTGGTGCTCTGGTTTTGGAGCTGCAGAAGTCACCAGTGCCTCACGACTCACAGGCAGGCAGCCCYGCAGGAAGCTGGTAAAAACACATCCCGGAGGTCAGGAGAGATCCAGTGTCTTTCTTTTTGGAATTCTGGCAGGAGATGCTGGGCATCAAAATGTGAAAGCAGTTTCTCACCTCGAGTTATTACTTCTAAGTTTCCCAAGTTGGGAAGATAAGCGAAACAGTGGCAGATTCAGATTTCTTAATGATGMAAAGAGAGCATTTTAAACACAGGCACACAACACTTCTTGAGCCAGTTTAGAATTTTTTTAAATACTTAGTGTCCAATGGAGAGGAGCAGTAAAGAGATTATCAGCTGCTTTTAGTGCATCTGACTAGATTTTGTAGCCTTTTTTCAGAGGTAACAAAGCAACCATCAGTGAGCTGACTAAACTTGGTTTCCTCACAAAGCAATCTACCAAGAAACACTCGCTGGTTAGTACAAACATGAAGAAACAGCAAACCTCCAAAGATGTTTATGACACAAGAAGTCTACAGAGTACAGGATATGAGAACAGTGTCACCACAGTTCCTATATTCCTATATCCAAGCTCTTGGACCAGAGWGAGTTTTATAAATAACCACATACCTTCCTAACAATGAGACAGCTTTCAGCCAACAAGTTAAATGCCTTCTTCAAAAAGAGAGTAATGTAAGAGTGTGCTGTATATAAAAATATACAAAACAGCAAGACAACTTAAAAAGGGGAAGGAGCAGTGTAAAAACAAAATCTCAAAGAAAAAAGAGGAAAAACATCTTACAGCTCCTGCTTTAATAAGTAACACTTCAAACAAGCAACTTTGATATTTATTTTGCTAATGTTATTTTGGCAGTAATATATTTATTGTATGAAAGAACATTTAACAGAGGATTGCAGCTACACAAATATCCCACTTCCACAGCCACAGAACACACTACTACCATAGGACTTCAGAAAAACAAACCTTAACAAAACCTGCTGGTTAAGTTTGCAAAGCTCATGTCTTAAGATACAACACTGTAATTCTTTAAAGCTCATGTATGCTAAAGATTCACATGATTTGAAAAGCAGCAAGAGCAGCTGCTGCAGCTGTAACAGCTGAGAATCACATAGTGCACCCAGTACACTTTTGGCATGGTAGATAAAACCCTGCCAGTTAATTGGTAGCATAACAACTTTGCAGTGGCCAGTTCAGACCATCCCAAGCAACTTGAAAGACTCTTAATGAATTAATCCAAACCTGTTTGTTTTGAATTTATAGAGGACACCCATAACTCTTWACTCCTTAGCATGTAATTATCAAATTTAAGGACCTTAGATCTGCTAAACTCCAATAATTCCAAAAAACCCAAAAAACAACAAAACAAAACAAAGCAAACCACAAAAAACCCCCCAAAACCCCAAAAAAACTAACAAAAAAACCCCCCAAAACCTGTGGCTATGTAGTAAAGCTATTATCAAGTGAAAAATATGGTCAAGTAAGGGCAAGAAATTAAAGGGTGAAGGGGTTGGGAAGTTCTTGATTTAAACGCTAATTTGAGGTTTAAGGACTTGTTTTTCTTCCCCCAGTATTTAGCATTGAAATAAAAAGTCTGGCTGCTGTTGCAGTCAGGTTTTCAAAACAGCTCTGTCTTTTTCAAGCTTGCTTACAGGAGCAAACTATTTCTATAAGTACTGGTCTACCAGATAACCACTCCCAAGTCAAATTTTACACCAATTTCTAATTCAGTATCATYAAATCAGTTCAAGTATTGAAAAAGGAGATGGTTTTGAAACACAGACACGAATCAAACTTAAGATAGGTTAATCTGAAAACCACATCTCTTATTTTACTTCTGCAATATGAGCTGAGAACTAGATCCAGAAGATGGATTAAGAGCCCAAATCCTGGTTCCCTTTTACTTCCACAGCCTGACTCCAAGGGTATGTTTCTTAGCCTGGTCTCCCACTTCTCACCTCCTCACCCCAGAAGGTGACTGTCCAGAGCTTGTAACCTCTTTCTGCACTTTTGATATTAAAGTCTGAGTTCAGTAACATCAAGAAGCTCCCTACTTAGGTCACTCATAAATCCATTTGGGATCTGTACACACAGAATTCCTCTGTCTTGTCTGTRTTAAGAATCCTTTAGTCACACCTAACATGCCAATCAATTGGTGCTGTCMTGATGCCCAMATTCTTTTTCCAAGAGCACTGAACACTCCTTAAAGCTATGAGAGAGAGGTACAGGATCAACTCTTCCAGTTAATGGAAGGATTGCAGATCTCATATGTTATTTTGGCTGAGACTACAGAGATTTACCATCCTCAGAACCTCAGTGTAATTCCATATTACATAGAATAAGGAAGTTTCTTTGGTCTGCAGGGAGCAAGCCAGCAAGAGCATGACTGTATGATTTTTAAGGGGAAGAGCACTCAGTCAAGAAGAGGCGGAAAAGGTGAATTCTAGTTCCTGCCCCAGTTCCTACTTAAGATAAAAATATACATACTGTCATTAGGGCAGGGCCTGGAAACCAAGAGTTTTAGGAAGGGTGGCAGCTGTTCCAGGAAGTATGTGTTCATGAATTCAGCAAAGCAGAACATGAGTAAGCAAGCTAAAGCAGGCAAGACATCTTTAGCAGAGGAGATTATTACAGTCTTTTAAGGAAGCTATTTCATGAACAGTGTGATAAGGCTGGAATGTCATGGCTATTCTGATTTGGAGGACAAAAATCACTATATATCCAGATAGTGAGTTGATTCAAGCCTCAATTCAGCAGACTCTTTCTGATGTAATTTTCCCCACTGGTAATCAATTATGTATTTGCATAAGATGGGGTTTTTTTACTTCCCACTAGCAACACCAGAAATTTCCAAACAAGCTTGGTCATGAACAATGTGTTGCTGTGAAACAAACAATTTACCAATGTGTGCTACAAGAACCAGCACCAAGATTATGGATTAGATGGACCTAAGTGAATGATGGGTTATGAATAGAAGCCTCTCTGTAGTAATGCTACTTCAGATTAAGGAAATTCAGTTTGTTGAGACCAGAGATTAAGGTGGAGAAATGTTCATCCTTCTAAAGAACATGAACAGGAACACAGCATTATGACAAAGAATATATGAACTTTTGGTCATGTGTCAAAGGCAGCCTGATCAACATGCTTAGCAAGCATGCAAACATCCCCATCCAAGCCATGTCCAGTCYATTTGACCACGTCATGTATGACTTATATAATTCCAGTCTCTAAGACTGATTTCTACATTGAAAATCTTCAACCTGTTTCAGGCATGGGGAGTAAAATATATTTCAGAAATAATGGAAAATCCATGTTCATCTCAGAGATCCTGTTCCTGCRCACACCTGCACTCCAGACCCCCTTGCACAAGCCCATCACTGCTCTGAGTGGAACAAGTTTCCATAGAAGGAGTTGAAAAGAGAGGCAGTTTTAACAGGAGTGGAAGGAGCTGTATATAGATAACATGTAATATCAATATATGTATATCAGCTACTGCATATTAAGCTTGGTATGACTTTTGTGGTAGTCCAAAGCAGACATACTGCTGTATCACTAACATTAAATTTGTGTAATTTGAAAGSATAAAATTATTTTCTCTTTGCAGGAACTAAATATTGAGGTATCTGAACAAGAATAGCTCAGGTCTCACTAATTTTRCACGTATTATTATGCCTGGCAGGTTCTCAAGATGCTGAAGCCCACTCCCCTTGCCTGAGAAACTCCAGCTCATTAGTAAGGAGCATATGCATAAATCACAGGTGGGAGAGTGCTCTGTAGAGAGAGTCAAACCATTTCACTTATTTGAATGTGGTCAAGGGGAGCAGTTATTCAGAGAAGTGAGAGAGCAGATGGCCACCAAAACAACCAGAGTGGTTCTCAGGGGTAATTGTATTTTCTGCTGAGCTGTAAACATCAGCCCTGTGAGTATTTTCCACACACCCACAAGTTGWTCCTGACCTCATACAGACTTAGAGGTTAGCTGAGCTTTCTGATGGGATCTCTCATGAATTCAGCTCAGCAAATACCTACGTATTTGCAGGATTAGTCTTTGTAGCTGAACTGGACTCACCAAATCTGTTTTGTTGATGTTGCTGGTGCTTGTAGCTGATAATCTTTTACATTCATTACAAGAGAAAAGTCCCCCCCTGTCACAACACCTCTATTCTGGTGGTCAGGTGGGTTTTAGATATGTTATACCAATAAGAAAACCTATTAATGAAAAAGTACTACTGCACTGGCTATTCACATTGAATAGAAAAAAAACAGAGAAAGCAATAAAGAGCAAAAACCAGAAGAGCTGAGAATTTGTTTCAGGCTTTTGATTCAAACTCTTAGGTATGAAGCCTTGGTATTTCTGACTTGTAAGAAAGAGCCAACATGAAAACAAATTTATCAAATTCAGCAGTGAAAAGTGAATATGCCATRAATATGTTAAAAGAAAATGCTCAGTGCAAGTTGTTTAGAGTTCCTGTACAAATGTATTGTAGCCAGGCCTGGGTAGCTTAGGGAAAAAAGAAAATGACACAAGCACCCTTACAGTATTTTTAAAAGTAGTTTCCTCTCTTTATTCAGGAATATCCTGGGAGTGGCTCCTTGATACAATGGCATTTGAAACTAGAGAGAGGGGCTAGCACAACTGTAGTTCTCCTCAGCTAGATGTTTTGATATAGAGCAGAAATGTACCCATTCAGAGAGCTGCCAGGCTGCCCTGATCATTTCCTCAGAGTAAAGGRAGAAGATGTAACAGGAACCTTATGACACTGTCAGTGACAAGGGTCTGCCCAGGGACAGCAATGTCCCCACTGTTACCCAATCTCCTGTACAATGTAATAAAAAATTTTCCAGGATGAACTTTCAGTCATATATTGGACTTCCTAGAGACTCATCAAGGGGGAATGCAAGGGCAGAGCACTTCCCCAAAGAAAGAATGCTGARATTTAATGAATCTGCTTCATGCCTATGCAGACCTGCCTTGACTTACATGAACAGAATGGGGGTGTATATGCAAGAAGCTGAGCACTGTTTTTKATGAGATCAGGATATTATAAAATAATATAGAAAGGTGGTGGTACAGAGGTTGTGTTTTCTGCTCAAGTGCAAAATCAGTGTGTGCCCCAGAGGTGTGCCATGACTGGAGTTGCAGTGACAGATATTGCAGTCAGAATTCATGAGAAAAGCCAAAAAGTGAGGAGAGCCTAAAGACTGCACTTACTACTCAAAGTACACTGGTTGGAAGAGACCTTTAAGATCATCAAGTCCAACCCATGGTCTAACACCTCCACTAGATCATGGTACCAAGTGCCACATCCAGTCTGTTTTTAAACACATCCAGGGACGGTGACTCCACCACCTCCCTGGGCAGATCATTCCAGTATTTTACCACTCTTTCTGTGAAAAACTTTTTCCTAATTTCTAGCCTGTATCTCCCTTGGCGCAGTTTGAGATTACCAAAATGAGCCAGTGATAAGAATTGAAACAATTACACTCTTGAGAATTTAGTGATGTTGATCAAGTTTTCTTCATTTTGTGGACAGAGAATTAAAAAGTCTAGTCATGAGTCTTGAATTTAATTCAGAATCAGGTACAGTAATGACCCTGCTTGGAAATAAGGGTTTTTATCTCAAACTTTGCRGATCCAAGTGATGAGTTATTCTCCTTGATTGTAAATTACCTTTATAACCAACAGTAAAGAGACACAAAACTGAGCTCTCCCACCACATTTCTTTGATACAATTTTGTTACCACTGTAACAAGATGTTTTCAGACATTATTACCTGAAGGCAAGCTCAGTAGTGCAGGTACCTAATGTTTACTTTGTAGTTGTCATTTTGCCTCTTTTATATTACACTTAATTCCCAGTGCTGCCAAAGAATTAATCAGCTGCAGAAGAGGCACATATAGCTGGCTCACAGTGCAGCTGCTGCAGAGCCAAATGGCTTTATATCAGCCTGCTGCACCAATGCTGGCACAATGCTGGTTGTTGAGAAGAAGTTACAGCAGGTATGGACTGAGTCATGTCTGTTTTCTGGTGGATTTGAGGTTTAACTTAGGTTTACAACAAGGCCCTTCAACAGTCCTGGACACTTTGTTTAACAGAGAGCACTCCTCACAAACACAAAATGCAGTGCCTGGAAACAAGCACACCATGGCATAAGCTTACTCAAAAAGCAGAATTCCTACAGCTCTGAAGAACAACAAAACTTGTTCTGGGATCAGAATTAAAAGTGACAGGAAGCCAGTAATTCTCCCTGCCCCACATGGACTGGAGGTGTGGACAGACCAGAGGGGCCCCATTGCAGCCRAGGGTCCCAGGGCATCAGGGGCTCCTGACACAATGCCAGGTACCTGAGGAGCTGTGGGCCTGCCCCCTTAATGGTGTTCCACAGTGTCCCTGTGGGAGGGCTGCAGTGTGCTGAGGGCACTTCAGTTATTGCTTCAAAGGCAGCCTTTTCTTGGAGACACAAACAGGTAGGAAGCCACACAGACTTCTGATTTTGTGAACAATTGAAACTGATTGGCATTTTCCTATAAAATTTCCAATTAACTGTCAAAATAATAAAACTATGGTTTAAAAGAAAAGTCTTCAAAGAGAAATAATGTTTCACTTTTGCAAGGAATCTTTGGAAAGCTTATTCTCCCCACGTTTAAAGGAGAGACTGCCTGCRACCTGTCAGTGTTTACCCTTAGACCTTCCTCAACAGGACCCCACTGCTCTGTCTGCCCCCCTTTAACCTTCCCCAAAGCACCTTAGTCTTCTACATTTCAAGGTCCATCATTCATTCACCCATTCCTCCTAAGTCTTCCTCCAAAGACACCTGATTCATCTCTATGTAAATAATTGATCAAAAGTTCCTTTTTATGTATCCCACACTCTGGTTTTAAAAGAAAACTTCAGACTGTAAGAGTCAAAAATTATCAGACAGGGACATCAATCATTCATGAAGCAACATGCAAGTACCCAAAAATAAATTGAATTAAGAACTTGGAGACTCCTTCCCTGTTTTTTAGGGARGATTTTTCAATCTTCACTATCTAATGATGCATTATTATTCATAATGGCTCAATAAGATCTTAATCAGTACATCTTCAGTCTTCCTGCATTTTTCTACTTCTGCCTTTTCCTTTCAAAAAAACCCTCTGCATTCATCCCCAGGAAGTAACCAGTCACAAGCAAGATTTTGTTCAGATTGACCACACTGTTTTGAGGGAGTATCTCTGTCAATTCCTTACACTCGTACTTTTAAGCCAAACACTGAAATTTTTCTGTACTCAAGTTGCATCATTACCTATTGACTAGCTCTAAAGGGAAAGGAAAACACAGTCATCCTAAACAGCCTCCTCACTCCATCATCTGAGTAAATAAGCACCATATTCCCTTCCTGGCTAGCATGAGGGTGAAACACCGTACCTGCCTTGTCCCCACAAGACCAAAAACAATGTTGTTAATCACAGGTCAGAAAAACACAGGCAATCTGAGCATGCATGACTGTTTATCAAAGAAGTTTCAAAAGCATGCTTCACTCTCTCAAGTATTTTTATGAAAGGTCTAGGATGAAAATGGGAAAACAGTGACAGTTTAGGAAAAAAAAAATCAAAAATAGGAAAAATCACTTACTGTACTTGGTTCTGCAGAGGTATTCAACACAAACATCACCCCTCCTTGTCCAGCTGCCAAGTGCTAAAGCATGAAATGAGCAGCTGTTTCCTTCAAGCTGGGGCTGTGTGTCTTAGGCAGTCACATGCCCCTCCTGATAAATCTCACTGCCGTGCCAGGAGGTTAGAATCTGAAGATCATTATTCCCCCTATTAGAAAATCCTTTTCATAACAGCAGCCTTTGCTAAAGCATTTGACTGGAACGTGGCGCTGTGTGCTCCATAACTTCTGGTTTTTTGYTGGCAGTTTTTTTGTAATGACTAACCCCAAGCAGTAGATAAGCCTTAATCAACAGTAGGGGCAGCACAAGTGGAAAGTTAAACACATCCCCGTTGATCGCTTCAGGGTTTTTTTTCTGACTTCCGACTTCGCTGTGTTTTAATACAGGAATTTAAACAGGAACAGGAATATTTAAAATAGAGTTGCATTCCTTGTGTCTTTAATACCAGGCCACTCTAGCTACCATGCAAAATACATGAACAACCCCACTTTTAGGTATTAGTTATTCTTAAGGGTAACAKAACTATCTTAGGACAGTAATGTGATGACTGTTAATACTGGAGATCATTTTAATTTTGGCATCTGGCATTTTCACATCATGGATTATGTGGCTGCATTTTGCCAGACATTGTATAGTCAGACTGAGACAGACCCTTTGAGGTGAGGACTATCAGTCTAAAGAGAGAGAGCAAAAAAAAGCATCCTTATCCCCACATTCCCATATGTAGGACAAATGAAGGAGAAATGCTGAAGTCAAGAAAGGAGCAGGTTTTGGTGGAATTTTCCCGGGTGATACGTAGTCACACATTACTGAAATTCAACTGAGACTTTACACTTAACTCCCTTTAGCTTGGTCACASTTCTAAAGATATTTAGGTGTTTAAGGACAAAGGTGTACAGTCAATGGTATTTCGAGGCTGAGGTGCAAAATATAAATTTCTGAAATTCCAGTCCCACAGATGGGATACACTGTGCTGAAACCCTGGCAGCCCTGCAGATTGGCAAGACTGAAAGGACACAGGCAATTGCCAGACCTCACTATAAGACATGGTAATGGCATTTTCRTGTTTGGTAAGCAATCCAGATCCTGCAAGACAGCATGGTCTCATTGGATTACAAAGGGCATTACAGGGCGTTTTTCTGAAATACAAACTGCACCAATAGACAGTGCTGCAACTGAGATTTGGACTAAGCAAAGGAACTTCTCAGAGCCAGCTGCCTGTTTTTAAAATTGCTAAAATAGAATAGCATATCTAGCTGACACATTTGTCAGAACCAAATGAAAGCCAGCAAATCCCTGAAGCCTGCAGTGACAAAGGGTAACTCGGGTTGCTTCCTTTGACCTTACCCAGCTCTTCATGTTATATAAACTGGCACATGGTTACAAAACCATGCAGCCACCAGCGCTGCCAGCATAGCCTGGAGCAGGGAAGAAGCCTTGTGCTAATTACCCACGCCTGCCTTTGTGAGCTTCTCCTGCCTTTGTGAGCTTCTCCTGTTTCTCAGGACTCCAGGGAAACGAGTTTTCAGAGAACAAACTCCCACCTTGGAGGAGATCTCTCAACCTGGCCAGGCATGGGTGTATCCAACTGTGCAGAGGCTCTTGTCCCAGCCTGGGGGGCCAAGGAGCCCTGGGACTGGGGTTCCTGCTCAAAAGGCTGGAACTCTTGGCCKGAGTAAGGAAGGGGGTCAGTGCAGAGGGAGGAGGGAGGCCTGGGAAGCAGGGAATGTTTGCTGCAGGTGTGTCCCCATGCACAGTCAGGCTGGGCAACACCTCAAGCTGCTCCTCATGTCTGGGGGACTCCAAGAGACTGTCCCAGGGCATGGGGCTCTGTGACCCTGCACAGTGCTGAGGAGGCTTTAAAAAAGGAAGCTGTAAAAACTATGAATTTGAAAATGAGAAACAAGCCCATAAAGAACAAGTTCATTTAAATTTCGGCCATTGGAGGAATGGCAATTTCAAAAAGGGGGTGAGAKCTGCCCTGGCAGAATTGAGTTGGGAGCTCCAGCAGACCCTGGCCATGGATCACAGAACTGGGTGTAAACACCTGGCCTTGCTCAGAGAAAGGTGAAGGCACTCACTGTGCTTTAAGGCATGGCCCATTGACCARATGAGTTACCCTTGATAAATGCCATCTCATTTCCCCTGAAACACACTGAGATCAAGGGTAACACAACTTTACACACAGCTTTAAAATTACTCTTAAATTTCTTTACAACTTCGTACAAAATTACTCCCTGTTGATACTGAAGTTGTTGATACATGGCTGAAACGTGTTACAAAATAAACTATTTGTCTACAAATATAATTTTTATTACTTTAGCCATTTCTCTGATTATGCAATATCAACTGCACTCTTTTAAATTTATCAGCAACTGTTAATATAATTGATTAAATACTGGTTGTACCTGGGCCATTTGAMATAGCACAATGCCATCACTTTACACTGAATAGCTGTCTTTATTTGGTGGTCATGCTCTACACAGGAACATAATTTGATGATAATGATTTAATGGCAATATTCCACAAACAATTTGAGATACACTCCCTAGAAAGAAAAGTAGCCTTTGTACTTTCTGAAATGAGTAGACAAATAAATTAATTTTTATGTCTCTGTAAATACTGCCGTAAATTGTGGTTTATGTGGGAAAATGTTCATCTATCCCCATGCTAGACAGACAATTTTAAGTTATTGTGAAACAGAACAGAGAAATAATTTGGGTGTAATTCCTGAAAATAAACGTCTTAAAAATTTTGTGGAGGCTTTCCTTTTTTTCTCTATTCTTTCCTGTTTTTTGAAAGAAGTACTGACATACAAAAGAAGATCAGGTAGTTAATTCAGCCACAAAAAACTAAGTGTTGTGTTCTTACGTCTGTCAGATAGCATCTTAAATATGACAGAAGCTTTGCTGCGTGGAACACAACAGCATTCTGCCTTCTCTTTCTGTTGAGAAAGCAAGTGAAGACTGGATTGAAAAGGGCACAATTCTTTCTCTATGGACAGTCATTTGCTAGAAGGACACGATGATCCTTGTGGGTTCCTTACAGCTCAAAAGATTCTATGATTAAAGCCTCAAATAAAAACAAAGAGATGAACACAGATTTCTCAGTCATGCTGAAATGAGACATGAGAAATACTGAACAGAAGCAACAAAAAATAAGTACAGTTAGCACTGAACTGTGGTAGGGATGTGTGCATGTAAGGTAAAATTTTTAATGTCACATAGTATGGATGGCTTTTAGAGCAGCCTCAAGGAACTAGAGAATGGAACAGTTGTCCATTGTGGTTTGGGTCGAGATCAGGAAGATTTTTGCTTTTACCGATGCTGGATAAATGGATCCGGACCCTCTCCTTACTGTCCTTACTGTAGGAGAGGCTTTATTTCATGGCTTCCTTTTAACAGTTGTTTAAACTGTTGTTTCTCTCTCTCTCTTTTTTTTTTTTTTTTTTTTTTTTTTTTTTTTTTTTTTTTTTTT
>CADDXX010000012.1:2802884-2827078 GCA_902810485.1 Alauda arvensis | reverse complement strand
TGTCTTAATTTAGAAACTGATCAATGACAGAGAGCTTATCTCAACATCAGTGCTTTGACACTGGGCAGAATTTCGAACTATATTTTCTGCAGATGGAAGTGATGGGCATCTGTTTTGTGGATTGCCTGAAAAGGTCTCTTTTCTGTAACATGTTCTACTGGAATTTCTGGAGGAAGATCTAAGACTCTCAGGGGACATAAATGTCAGGTTATACTAACTGCAAGTCCGTGTTGCCACGTTTTTTTCCTAAACAGCTGCACTACTATTCAACTTCAGCCTTTTAGAATACATGGAACTCAAACATAACAGACAAACTGCCTGGTTTGCTGGTCTACCCTTCTGTCCCAGATATTAAATAGCCTTCACWATCAGCTGAAGTGAATGAAAGCAGGCCATGGAAGCCTTCACTAGACAGGATGCTTTATAAATACCTAAGTGCTATTAAAGGGGCTGCTATAAATAGTCCAACAGCTCTTACACAAAGCTTCCAGCTAAAGGACAAATGAGGGGCATAACAGATAGGGCATTTTGCTGAAAATACTGCACGCAAGGCTCTCAACCTTGCATTACATTAAATCAGTTTTAAACATTTATGGGCCATATCACATCCCTAGCAATCAAAATCAGTTTCAGATTCTTCAGTCTAATGCTCTAGGGGGCACAGGAGCACTGCAAATGCCCAGTGTAGCTCCCCTCTCATGCCCAAGGGTGCACCCAGTGGTCACATTACCTATAAGAGAGTTGAGAGGATAAGTTATCAAATTAGGGCATCCCTGGATATGACCCTTGAAATCAGTCCTTCCTTTATATCATCAATTAACTGTGAGCCCAGAGCAAGGCTTTGAGTTGCTGGTTGCTTTTAACTGGATAACAGTGCCCTTCAGTGATTTAAGTATATGAGAAAATAATAATTTAAATGGAAGTTTGATATACTGTGGTACCCATCTGAAATTCAGAGTTTGTGAATTAAGCTAAAATATCCAATAATCCTATTGTCAGAAATTATGGATGGAAAAATTGATGTGCTCTGTTAAACATTTATTTTAATTTGGAAAACAGTAATAGTTCTTGTCTATGAAGTACAGACCTGCATTTTGACAGCTCAGTTGCACCATGGCAGGCAGTGGAGGAATTTTTTTGTTGACCTAGTAATATTCAGCCCAGCTRTAAGTCTCTGACAAAGGTTTTCACTTGTTACTATGATTCCTGAATTCTCTTGGAATTAAGCCACTGTGCCCTCAGTGCTTCTCATACCATGTTCCAGAGGGCTCTGGAGAAAGGATCCAGGAGATAGCAATGGGAGGTGGAAGGCTGAAGCTTAATGATAAAGGTGGAAGGCAGCCTTTTCTCTCATGTRCATTACTAGTGGGACCTCCCTCCTTYYCCTTCTTTCCTCCTTTTGATGYCCAGCTTGGAATCTGTGTGCTGGTTTGTGGCAMTGCTGTGCACTCRCAGCTGCAGGTTAATAGCAATAGTATCTTAACTTATGTGACAATTTCTTCAAAGAAGTATAGGGAGATACTAGATTTTAGGGATTACAAATTTGGCATGGAAAATAGGGATGGTCCTATTTTTTCTGTATCTGCGGTTCTCAGATTTAGAAAGGGCATGGCAATGAATGAAAACCTTAAACCTACACAAACAACAAGTGGGGTTTTTTAACCCCATCCACAAGACAACCTTTATCACACTTATTGCTGCCTTTCCAAAGCCCACATTATTCACAGAGAAACTGGAAGTTTCATCCTTGTATAGTTACATAAGAAATTTTAATTATTAAATTTTTTACTATTGTTGCAAGAACATTGTTCTTTATTTYCAGTTCATTTTTCTTGGTTTTGTTTCACCTTGAAGTACAGACATGGAATGAGAAATATAAGTTTTTCTGCACTGTGAATGCTAAAGTGGGCTGGCATCTCCCTTGCTAAGAGACAGGGTGAAATTGTGCCATGCATTGATTGCAGGCACTAAGGACAGCTTCTACAGCAGTGACAACAGACCCATGATTACAAAAATACCCAARAAACCAAATCAACAAAAACTCTTAATTGTCTATTACCAACTACACTGAATAGTTACATGCCACAGGGTGGATATGCTCATTTCAGAAACAGAGCTTAAGAATGTGTTCCAGGGACTCTAGACTTAGATACAGTAGCACAAAAGCACATCTGCCACAAAGGGTTTTTTTCCAATACTGTCTARACTGAAGTTGAAGATTCCTAAACAGACTTGTGCATTTGGAAGAGATTTGTTCTCTRGGTTTCTCCAGCCATCCTCACTGTGAGTGATGTGCTGAATAAGGATGGGGCGTTGCTGTAATGTTGAGTGCACAGCAGCTCTCAGTTTTTGCTGCCTTTTCTGCATCTGGTAAGTTTGAGCTAATCAACAGTTCCTTTACTATTTAAAATCTCCAGTAAGGATGGGTTTTTTTTCCACACTTGCTGCAAACAAATACAAGAGATAAAGAGTATGACATCAGGGCTTTTTTCACAGTTCTTCAAGACATCCTCTCTCAGACTTTAAATGAAATTATAGGTGCACAGAAAGTTTTTGATTCAATGAATATATGTTTTAAAATGCATTTATTTCTGTTTTACCAAAAGTACCTTGTTTTCTGAATTTTACTTCTCTCTGCTATTGCAAGTTCAACTGCAAAGTCAACTTTGTCTTGTAGAGATCATTTCTGAGAATGATTTTCACTCAAATTTTAYAACAGAGAGAATGTTTCTGCCAAATTTGCATTATGCATRARTAGTGAAAAATGTTTTTTTCACTGYATTAATTTTGATAAACATGTTGTCACCATTGATGTCACAGTGGTTTGGTAAGTCAGTCTTTTCTCAGTGACGCAGCASAGGCTGGTACTGAGTGTCTAAGTAACAACTTAGAGCTACATTCCACATTGCAGCATGACAKAGTCCATTTGCATTGACATTACRAGAGTGGGAACAATGGAGTCCAGWAACAGACCCAGAAAAGGCAAAAAAMCAAGCCTATTTCCTTCTCTMTAGAAAAAAAAGCTGACCTTTTTCTAACACTTTCTGTCAAGATACAAGAAATTAATGCACTTCTTGCTTATGAAGTGCACTTTTATGCACTGTAAAACGAGGCATGGATCACAAATGCCTACCCTGATAGAACTGTCAGGCAGGATCTCCACTTAGGCCAACACACAGCATGTTTATCAGTCAGACTGCAYTATCCAGCAGCCTGTCTGAAATCTGCTGCTAATGTCTCAGGGTTCATGCTCCCAGCTTACTCTGRCATGAATGAATTTGCATCCATCTGTGCCTTCCTACTATGTAAGAAGTATTCAGTGCAAAGMGAAGAGAGAGGCTATTGCTTCCATGCTCCTTAGTTGAGAGGAGATTTGCTTATTATAGTCACAACACTTTATATTTTGTATGACAGAGCCCCTTGGGGCTAAGGTCTCTATATATAACTGCTGGATTTACTACACTTATTTTGCTCTGGGCCCTTCTCTGTTGTTAGTTCCAGTTCCATTTCTTTTAGTGGTACGAAGACATTATCCTCTTCTTTTTTGTTTTTACTGCTTTTAATTATTGCTTAAGACATTTATCTCTAATAGAACATATTTSAATGAATAGAACTATATTAGAGTGATGTGCTGGATCCACAATTTCACATTGGCTGTGTTCCAGTATAAAACCACAGCATTATATGGGGGTAGTATGGAAGTTCTTTCTTTTAGGAGAGAAAGAAGAGACYATCCATGAYTGGGAAGAAGGTMAAGCAGCATGGAAAMAATTCAGCATTAATCCACTTATTTCCCTTGCCTGTTCCCATTTATGAGGTTATGAAGTATATTCTGTAGTTCAGTCGAGTTTGGTTTTCCTTTTCCCTTTAGTAATGAGCTCATCTTTAAGATTAAGATTTGTCTCCAGCCTTCCAAGATAATTCTGGTACGGTAATAATCCAAAATAACAATGGAACATTATGCTGGAAAAATAAGGTGTGTTGGAAGATAAAGGATTCTAAGAATGCTGAGCTGTCTAAACAGATGTTGGTACACATTAATTTTTGTTCTTTCTAACACAAGTGAATTACAASTCTATAATGTAAACAGTCATTAATCAATTAGTGAGATAATGCCAGACCTGTTCGTTTGACTTTAAATTCCTTTGTCCAGYCCCACCAACAGAGTTATTTGGTACATGGTTGGACCATGTTGGCAGAGCAGACTGCACACAATGCCCTGTGCCACACCATAACTGCTTTGGCCGTTCACTGCATTTCTGCTGTCTTGACCAAGTGGCACAACTCCAATGCAAGACTGGCAGCAGGGGAGCCAAAATGGCATTTGCCTTTTCCTGGGGCTGTGTGGTGCTGCAGGACAGAACTGCTGGAGCAGGGCTGGGCTTCCAGTGTGCAGTTGTTTGAGTSCACAGAGTCTGCAGGGGACCATTGKGATAAATGGGGCTGCAACCATTGCTAGACAGGGGCTTGGGAAGGGACACTTCAGAGATGGCATCCAGTGTAGAAATGAAAGCAAATTGCTGCATTGAGTTTAGAGAAGAGGACTGAATGTACCTCTRCATAAGGTAGAGTGTTTGTCCTTTCCCCCTGCTGCCAAAAACTGGGACAAGCTTCTCCTTCCCCTAGGGTACCCCTCTGCTTCCCAGATAGTTCWATACTAAGTAACAAGGAGATTACCAACCCCAAACCCCAGTGAAAATAGGAAGATWAAGACAAAAATACTTCTCAAAGCCAAGATACTAGTTTTTTCTTTTTTCCTT
Organism: Alauda arvensis; assembly: GCA_902810485.1. Taxonomy (NCBI): domain Eukaryota; kingdom Metazoa; phylum Chordata; class Aves; order Passeriformes; family Alaudidae; genus Alauda; species Alauda arvensis. The sequence goes on along the minus strand of CADDXX010000012.1, from coordinate 2,822,318 downwards.
TTTTTCTGGTGGTAACCCAAGACATGAAGACTTGTACTTCAAGACAGTCTCTTTTGTTCCCCCTCTTCCTTTTTTTTTTTGTTAGTAAATTGTACATTTATTGCACACATCCTTCAACAGCACTCTGCTATTCCTGTGTGTTCATGTAGCAGAAACCCACTGCTACTRATCCTTGGAAAGCAGACCCCAGGTCAAGTCTCCCACTTTTTCTCATCTGTTGTTCACTTAATAAGTCTTTTTAAACTGCCTAAGTGAGACCAGGTAAGAGATTTGACAAATTCATTCTGGATTTATTTTTCTATTTGGTTAATATGTCTGTGTTTCATCTGTTCCTGAACAATGGCTCCTTATTTTGTACCACAATTTGCACATGGTCTGGGTGAATGAGAGAACTTAAGGCAAAAAAATATAGCTGCATTTTGGCATAAAGATTGATTTTAAGGAWGCTTTTTTTTTTTAATCCTAGCTTATGCAACAGTACTTTTTCTAGTCCACTAGAACAGTAGGAAAGCAACCAAAGTAAAGTTAATGGCTTTTTCTGATAGCACAGAGACTTCTGGGAGAAACACTCCATCTTCCATGAACACATTGACCTTCACCCTTGTGCAGTAAGTTGGTGCAAAGCCTGCACATTCAATTCCCATTGGAACTGAAGGATTTGTGTCAACCTGAACAATTCTCACTGCTGTGGGTCGCTGCTCATGTGTGTAGAACATTGTGATCTTCCTCTTAAACTTCTACCTTGAGCATACTACAGCCATACTCTTCTGTTGTAAGCAGGGAAGCTTTTGGGTCTTGGATAAGACAAGCAGTGAAACTACCATGCTGTGTTTGTAGTCAGACTRGATGATCTAATGACTCTGCCAGGCTTTAAATTTTATCAGTCTGTTGAAAYAATTTTGCTTGAAATCAATGAGACTACCCATATGCTTAAATTTAAGCACCTGCATAAACATTTTCACGAGTCAGGATGTTATTCAGCACATAGTTATGAGTGGKGTGTTTTAGACATTATCAAAGAAATTATTTTTTTAACGCTAACATTTCTGTTGTGTTGAACAGCTGCATCTCTTTGTAGAACTATTTTGGTGCTGTCCAATATTGAATGTTGATTTCTTAATGTGTTTTAACTGGGTTTCTTTTGTGTTCCCTCTTCCCCAGTTCTGTTTTCTGAGTGAGACTGCTGTAGACTGTACACGTGTTCTCAAAAAAATCTTGCTTTGACTGCTCCGAACACTTGTAATTCCCTGCTCTTTTTTYTTCTATAATGTTAGTGGGCCTGGCTGTGACTTGGAGCACAAAGCTTCCTTGTATGAGTGTTTGGTATTGTGGAATAAAGGCTTAGAGAGAAATTAAGATACTTATACCAGAGAAATTGCATGAGGAATAATAAATCTTMCTAAACCTGAACTAGCTTTGCAGGAAAGCATGGCATGACTTGTCACCCAAAGTGCATTATTTTTTAAGTCATGTGGTTTTTCTTCAAGTCAGTCAGCTTTCCTGGAAGCAGAAATCCACACTGCCCACACAGTAGTGACAGCTGACTGAAGTATTTATTTGACAACCCTAAACCTCTTTAATTACCTGGTAAAATAATGCCAGGGTAGGAAGCATGTGAACCTCRACTTCCTTCTGGTATATCAAATTCTCATGTTTAATTTTTAGCTTGGAGCTTTAATAATTGCAGCCCTGTTAGTACTTGTGAACACTCAAAAGTGTTTATGTAGAAAGAATCTCCYGCAGAGTACTCAGACCCTAGCAGGTGGTAAGATTTTATAATGTGCTGGGGTGTAAATTTCATACTAAGGCCTTTCACAGAATCACAGAATAAAMTAGATTRGAAAAGAYCTTTGAGATCATCGAGKCCAACCTGTGACCTRYCATCACCTTATCAGCTAARCCATGGCACTGAGTGCCTCATCAAGTCTTTTTTTTAAACACCTCCAGGGACAGTGACTCAGCCACMTCCCTGGGCAGCCCATTCCAGTGCCCAGTCACTCTTTCTGTGAAGTGTTTTTTCCTCATGGTTCTATCTTCAGGACAAAACCCTCAGTTTGCAAACTTTGAKMWCATGAACATGAGARCTCTTGCAGCTTAGAAGCAAATYTTTATATGTGTGTGTTTATTAAGARTATTAATTAGGGAATTTTAAAGTACTATCTACAGTATTTTTTCCAAAGGCAAATGTGAAAGTGCATCAGTAAGTTTTGATTACCTTCTCCTGTAAACTACAATGCAGATGGTTGATTTGTAAATTATCTTCTCCTAATAGCTAAGGAAAGGTTTCTGTTTTGCTACATTCATGCAGCATGGTACCAAGCTTTAAAATAATGTGATGAGAGCTGCTGACCAGAATAAATCTGATTGATACAGTGTGTGCTGTTTAGTTGTATTGCAGTCCCTGTGCCACTGACATCYCATGGAAATTATTGTATTTATTCAACACCAGAAATTCCAATGCTTCTTAAATTTTTTAATTAAAACACTTTTTCTGTTTCCACTTTCTTTTTGTGCAGGGCAATCAGTTACTGAAATGGAAAGCAAGGAATGTTACCTGCATGAGAGTCATGTAGTGACTCAAACTGCAGTCTAAAGAGCTTTCTCTTGCAAATATCTGCACAAGCTTCTAGTTTTACTGCCATTTTTAGTCTGCACAAGACCAAGCTTATAAGCACCTAGGACTGAGAATTGCTGTAAATGCTGAGTGCTTTCAAACCAGACAAAGAAAGGCCTGATCCTTTATTGGAATTGCTGCTTGGCACCTCCCTGGATCAGACTTTCAGCTGACTGCTGCTGTTTACAGCTGTCCTATYGCAGCTTTTCACCTACATGGGTGACATCCTGCCCTGCTATCTTCACAATAGCAGACTCTAAACATAATAGCATCCTATGGGGATACAGCAGAATAACAACACATCACACTTCCCTTTTAGTCACCAGCAACTTTTTACCATAAACCACTCGTCCCAGACAACATCTGAATAACAAATGAATAATCTGAATAGCACATGCTTGGAGGCAATGTGTTCACACAAATGGGASTAATACAAAGGTTATTCTCATAGATCTTTTAAAGAAGATAAAGTTTGCACTGTGAAAACCTGAGTCTATTATTCTACWGCTTCTATTCTGCTGCCTGCAAATCACAACAGCATTTCCTTTGTTAGAAGTTCAAAGGACATGTTGAGGGATGAAGAAATCAAACACAATCTTAAAAAACYTTAATTTTTCCATCCTAAAAGTCTGCCTTGTTGATGGTAACTCAGTGAATTAATATGGTCTGTACACTGCTATGTCTCAACATGGAGCTTTTTACACACACAGTCATGATAGTACAATATTGTTTATTGTATCTGAAAATAAGATAAGAAACTTCTGTTCTTCTGCCAGTTTAAATCATACCTCAGAATGGCTACATGTAGTAYTGCATTGCAAGCAACAATGAATAATACATCTTGATTTGATATCTATAGGTAGCATATTTTTGTGTATGTGCATGCACACACACACATGAATTACCTATCATAATAATCTAAAACTCTAGAAACTTTCAGGTGCTTTAATTCAGGCTGAGTTCCTACCTTCAAGTGTACACCATAGGACTAAATTATCACAAAACTTGCATTATTTACATTTTGATATGTTTCTATAGTCCTTATTAACACATCTTGTAGAAATATATATATCATATACTTCTCCCTCCCTCTGTCTGTCTCTAAATCTATATTTTTAAACAAATGCAGACTTGATATCATATTTTCCTTTGGGGCATACATGTACTATAACATKYCTCTAGTACTTAATCTATAAGTTTMTAAGATGAACATGATACAAGTCAGGAAAACACCAAAGTTATGGATTTATGGCAAAGGCTTCTTTTGCTTAGGAAAAGCTCTGAGGAATCCATAAGTGAATTCAGATTTCTTTATCTAAAAATCAGACATCCTGCCAAACCTTTATCCAGAAGTCAGTTGCCATTCCTTCTCCAAAGCTCATTCTTTTTTAATTTACCAACCCAGCCACACCTGAAAAGAAGTGGAGCATGCAGCAAGCAGCAATGCCAGGAGGAGGCACTTACCTTAATTTGATAGGTGTCCAACTTGCATCACTCTCCTTTTTTTGAAAGAGTTCTTGTCAGGATATCAAGATGCTGAGGTTATTTGYTTCCAGCAGTGTCCTGCCCATGACTCCCCCACTCAGCAGCCCTGGCAGGGCCCTGGAGAGAGAGGCAGGATTKTGCTCTGYTCACTCCCAGCAGCTTCACTGAGGCTGGGGCTCCTTTGAGCTCAATTAGTTCTAGATTGTTTGGCTAAATGGCAGCCACACTTCCTTCTATTCTTTCCCAACTTAGTTTTCCTGCCTCCAGTGGTGCTTTTTCCTTTCTTTGGACTATAAATAGGCCTGTCACAACACAGTCTATAGCAGCGAGGAAGGCAGGAAATGCATTTAAACAAAGGAAAGATCTTAGGGGGTTTTGCCCTCCCCTGCCAATGTAAGTAAAAGAATTTGGTATGGATTGGTCTGCAGACACAGTTCAGTTTTGCATGAGGAAAACACTTGTTCAAAAACATGCTAGGATGTCATCTTCTGTACTCCACAAAAAAAATGAGGAGACACGGTAGCAGTAGTCCTTAGTCTCTTGTGTAATTATTACTTCCTTAAAGGATTTAATTATGGTTAAATATTTTGATTTCTTTGGGACTAGAGAGTTGGAAAAAGATTTTTTTTTTGGCTCAGAAAAGAGGACAAAGTTGGCTAAGATGCTTTAAGAAGACAAAATATGTCTTACAGGATGTGCAAACCTTCCATGGTTAAGAATGACGTTTAAAGTCYATGAATCTTCATTTTGTCTGAGTACTCTCTTCCTCAGTGGAACTTATCCTGCAGACTGGAAGTGTGTAAGCAAACTAAGTGTGCTTACATGCAGGGAAACAGAATTGTTGAGCAAGTATTTAATGAAGATGGTTGTGCAGCTACAGCTCTCAGATAGCAACTATGTTGAAATCCTCAAATATGTTCCAAGAATTAATTTGAGTAAAAGAATTATTTTGATGTGTTGTTTTTTTTTTATCAGAACTCCCAATTTAATTATTTTCAGCTTAGTGGTTTTAAAAACACATACCAAGCTTTCAAGTCTCTCTCAAGCTTGAAAAAAGAAATTAGCCATTTTCACGTTATCCTTATTTAAGATGGGAATACAGTGTGGTATTTATCTGTCTCTATCTCTTTGCCCTATCCCTACATTTTCTGTTGTCATGGGCACATGCCTTGCCTTCTCTTTATACAAATTAAGTAAATTGCTGTAAAAAACCTTTCTGCTGCTTTTTATGTTGGTAGTTTTATGTTAGAACAGCTGTGTGTTTACTGAAGGCTCTAATGCATGGTTTGGGATTGGTGATTATTTTAGTGGGAAGGTAAAGACTTCAAAGATAGCTGTTGCTATGTGGATGAAAAATCTTTCTTYTRTTTMAGTTTTGCATCTSAAATATACWYGAGGGGTCACACWGAAAGTGGTGAGAGTTAAGGACCTGYRGCACTTWGGGAATTTGGAGAACATTAAACCTTTTGTTTCAGACATGATKTAGGCAAGGATCATGATTGTTAGCCAGCATGCTGTTTTATATATGAACTAGTAAATCTGTGTTAACCTCAGGTAGACTACATGATGCCAGAGCAGTTTATATAAAAAGTCATCTTCAGGAAAGTGCCTGCCTTGTTGAGAACTTTGCAAAGATCCTGTCTGSCATGACAAGAATGTGATTGTTTATGAAAAAGAAGAAAAGACATACAAGTGGTGTGTGAATAAACATTGTTGTTGATTTTTTGAGAATTGATAATAACTCAAGACCAAGGTTTTCTTTGAAAGTGCTTTTTAAAATAAAGTTAAACCAAAATGGAATGCTCCAAGCAAAACTCCTTTCAAAATCAATAATTTCTAGAAGGACCTGAAAGTTACTATATTTATGGTACTTTTTCTCATGTTAATAATCATATTTAGGAGACAGGTAGAAAGCCTTTGGAAGATGCTGATCTTTGCAGATCATGTCCTACAAATCTGTCTAAGGGAAATACAATTCTTTGTAGTGAGCAGTAGAKCAAATACTGACTTCAGCTGAAACAAGGAGCCAGATTTTGCTGAAAAGACTCCATCATGGAGATGACTGAAGGCCAGCTGCATTCTTTCTGGCTCTTTTGGACCTCAGACCAAGGCTGAAGGATTGGCAATCTGTAAAAGTTGACTGAGCAGCTGTGGAATAGACCTTACTAACTCTGTTTCTGCAAAGTTGGTCTCCACAGCAGAACAGCACTGAAATGCAAAGCTGATTAGCAGTAATAAACTTGCACATACCTTTATTCAGATGTATTTTAGTCGAAATCTTAAATCCTCTCAATGAGTTACTAGTGGTTACAGACTTGAATTTGCATCACACATGCTCTGTGTGCTGTTAGCACCAAGCAGTGCCAGAGCCCTGGAGAGGCTTAGTCTGGAATAGCTGCTTACCTCGTGTCAGCACCGTGCCAGCAGAGCCCAACTGCACAAGCCTGCTTGCACTCATTTTGCTGGTAGCCTTTCTTCCAAAAACCACACACATATTTTCTCAGTGTCMCTCAAAACATGTCTAAACATTAAAATCAGATTGCAGGGTTAAAAAAGAATTACTCCTCAGTCGTTCTGATTTTTCATACTGGAAAAAATTCTCACCCAGTGTGCAAACTTTCTCAGTCCCACTTTACCATTTCAGTCTTGAGGAGAGTCTGTCTTGAAAGAGATATTAAGACTTTTCACTAGAGACTTTCCCCTGGGAATTGATCAGGTAGCTGGTGGAGCCACAAGAGAGCTTGGAGCAGGGTGAGAAATAGTTGCTGAGAGCAGATGCTTGTAAAGTGCAGTGAATTTTTCCCATGTCAAAGCTGAAGAGATGTATTTTCTCCAACAGYCTCATTTTTACTTGTCCTTATGCATCAGTCTCTAGGACAAACAATGATTGCATGAGCAGATACAGGATAACACTGTGGTGCCCAGARCTTTGGGGATGTGCTTGGTCCCCTGGAATTCAAAGCAGTTCATTTTCCTTCTGTGCCCTGAAAATACCTGCATGTGTGCATGAGCTACAGACATCAACAAACTTTCTCTTCAGTGAGTTCCTCTGTGCAGATGGAGCTTCTTCAAAGTAAAGAGAACCATGAAATCCTCACCACAGAAAACTTAAGACTGAGTTACCACGCGGCATTATGACAAAAGCACTGCTTTTTGCTGGATACCTCAGAGAGGCTTTGCACAAATAAAATTGATTTCTAGCACTGAGCCACAAAAGATGAGTTTAGATGTATTGATATGCTCTCCCCTCACCACACCACACCCCACACCACCTCCCCCCATGCTGATTGCTGTATTAGTTTTAACTCTGCATCTGGCTTTTAACAATTAGAATGCTAACAATGGTTTCCAAACTCCCCTGAAAGTTTTTCAGTACAGCTTCCAAAATAAAAAGCAGAACTACCTGAGCCTTCTYCTCTGCTTTTATGCTGCCCCTCCCTTGGGCTGCTGAGCAGCATTGTGTAATGCCACTCTTTCCAGTGACATCAGTGGGAATGGGTTTGACATCAATKCAGCATGAGCAGGGAAGCACACTGTAGTGCCTGCAATTCATTAAGTAGCTTGAATTCTTTATTCTGTTATTTCTGTCCCTCTTACCTCCTCAGTTGTCTCCTTCTTGCCTTCACATTTTATTGGAATATGTTGCAAGAAATTACCAAACTTTTCCTGGTAAAACTATACAGGGGAAGAAACAAAGAACTCGTTTTTATCTTCTATGGTTCTTGTTTAGTCTACCTGACAACACCGTGGAAATCACTTGTCTCAGTAATACTGAGTAMATTATAAGGACTTTCCCTTTGATTTCTGATTCTGTTAAAACACAGATGGTCTTTCTGGACTGCAATACAGGCTGTGGGCCAGATCCCCAGCTTCTASAAATTGGGGTTGCTTCATCAGCTTCAGTGGAGTGACACTGATTTGAGCTGAGTGAGGAATCCTGCCAATTRGTTTTAATGTATCTGTGCCAATTCACAGCAGCTGAGGAGCTGTGAGTTTAAGGGCCTTTCTGATTGTACCTTATGCTCAGTGTAAGAATTGGTTTTCTTCCCTCTGCCACTCAAGCAAAATATAGACACATSCCAAAAGATCTGCTGCTTACAGCCATGGGGCAAGGTGAAGGACTGTTCATGGTGATCTTAAAAAAAAGGAAGGGAACACCACAGGTCAGACTCAGGCTGTGTGTCAACATACAAGTAGAAGACTGATTGTCCAGTGTGGCCTCAGGAGTTTAGCACAGCTGGGGGCTGTAATCCCTTATGCCATAACCTATCTCTCTGTGCTTTTGATTGGTTGTGTGTATTAAAGAAAGAGTGATAATAKGTTTTACAGCTACTGCATCCCTGACAAAAATACTTCCTACAGGAATCAGTTGATTTTTTCATGATTGCTAGAAGGTGCGTGCATCATTTTACTAATCCTCGGAGTCAGATATAAATGATGGAAGAAAATATCTTACAATGGCTAAAATCTTTCTGCTTTTTGTTAGGGTTATGGAATTAGGTTCTTATTTACGCTAGTTTTTTAGACAATTAATTACAATTCATTGTCCAAGATGAGTTACTTCCCCCACATATCTGTATGAATTTATTCTCCTGTGGTTTCCTTTGCCACTATGCCAAGAGGCATAACCAAATGCTGACCAAATATTTTTAGATTTCAAGATGTTGATTTCCTGTATCTGCCAGAACAGGGGAGACCGGTTGTGCTGAATGCCTTTGGGTGAGTTTATGGAAAGATTGCAGCCCAAGTCCCTTTGCTGCCATTTGAGGGAGGGCAGCCTGTTCTAAATGGCTTTTTGGGGTATTGCTAYGCAGTTCTTTGTTGGAGCCTGAGTCATGCTGACAAACTTGTGCTCTTCTGCAAGAGTGGTGTGTTGAACACCAGAAATCCTACCGGAACATGCCCAAGGAGGGGAGGTGACTAATTTGCCCGCCACAAAGTGACATTTCTTCAGTGCCAAATCTCTCTTGCTTGCACCTGTCTTGAGAGCAGCTGATTGCTGCAGTCTCCTCTTCTAAAAGGAAGAGGAAGAGCTGCTCCACCATTATTCCCACCAGGTGCTGTGATAGCTGTCACCTCCTGCCTGCTCCTGGCTGGCCGTCATCCGGCACTTGCAAGCCGGATGCAAAGATTAGTGGCACATGGAGAGAGTCCCAAACCATGTGGTKTATTCAGTGACATCAAGGATCATGGTGGATATCTGTTTTGTTATGTTGGGAAGATGAATGCCTGTTCCATTTTTTTATTTAGGAACTGTTCCAGAGCAGTTAATGCTTTCCCTGTCTCCTTGTCCTGCATGTATGAGCTAGATTTCCACGAGATAGTCCAGCTGTTCTCAGTCTGGGGTAGGAATTTTGTTATGCAGAGAGATGAAACAGTTTGTTTTTCATGCATCAGGAAGAGCCCTCAGAGTGTCAGTCAGCTGGACTTGTTAGGTGACAACTTCTACCWTAGGCTAATGGCTGTTTTAATGACMGCCATTGTTACACTTCATTGCTCTGCGAGAAACTTTCAACTTCTAGCGTGCTTTCATGCTGATTTGGGGCTCAGGCTTTTCAGCTCCAGCTATGTTCTTCTTTTTCCGGGGCTTTCCATTTCTCCCGTTGCAGAAACACGAATTCTCTCTTCTTGGAGCTGTTTCCAAGACCRCTGTTTGCCTCCAGGAGCTGGGGCTTTCCTCAGCATTCCTTGGAGGAGAASAGCGCGGCACAGCAGGTGCTGCGCTGACCTCTAGTGACAGGTCAGGGGGACAAAGAGCATCTTTGCTGCTCAAATCCCCCAACAGCGGCTTCCCTCGAGCACCCCCCCTTTCCTGCAGTGTTCAGCCCGAACAAATCGTAAGGGCTTCATCTCTCCTACTGTATCTCCAAGCCTTTAGAATGTTTGCTTTAATTTCTGTCCAGTTGTGGAACAGCTGGTGTTGGACTCAGTTCTTTTGCTGGCTGTGCAATGACAGAATTCAATGAACTTTAATTAATACTTATTAATTATAAAATGAACAAATTTTGCTAGCTAATGATACTCCAYTCCCTTTATGATCCTACAATAAAATTATTCACATGAAGATAATGTAACCCTTGATACCCAGAGTTTAAAAAGCATGTTTTGGCTCTTGCAATTTGCCTTTTAATTACATTTCAGTCCATGTATCCTGTTGCCAACAGGGGAGTTTGTAGGGTTCAGTGAGATACTACTTGTTAAGAAACACAGAGAAAAAGTTTATAATTAGGAAAAGTCTCCAGGGTTGCTAAATCTCTTTCAAAAGGTTTTAGAGACTTCAYTCCTCACAGTTTTAAATAGTTTAATTTTTTAAATTTTGAAGTGTTAGAAAAATCACTTATAAACTGGGARCAGAGTTACTCCCTGTGTGAGTCACTGAAGTCAGATGAGTGCACCAAAACCTGAGYTGCACCAAAATTAGGTGGAACAGTCTTCATATTAACAGATACTGTCAACAGTACTTGCACAGAAGAATGAAGAGATGACAGTGGAAACCACAGGGAATGAAACCAGAGACATCAGAAGTGTAAAGGAACCAAAGCGTGAGAGAGATGCTGCACAGACCTTTTGTTTGGCCTGCCCATGGAGACCAACAGATCATGTGTAAGAAGCTCTTGTTTGAGTCCTTGCCCTTGAGTCCTGGATGCTCCTGGGTCTCTAGGACCTGTTCTGAGTTAGGTGTTTAGGCAGGGAAAATACCCCTAGTGTTAGATTCTCCTTGACTATTGTSCTTGGGGGTACACATTTGCAAGTGTTTTGTTAGGTCTCATATGTGGTAGATGTAATGTTTTTAGCAAACACTCAAACATAAACTGAATTTTACTGGATGACGTAAGGGCCATTTTGGCTAAAAATAGTTATTGCTGCCTTCTGSTAGAATAACCAATACCAGAACTATTACCAGATGTGAAATTAAAATATATGAATGTAYTATGCACTCAGCAGTGAAACCCTCAAAAGCTCCCTATCATCTGCTTTGGTTTATATCCAGCATGCTACAATCAAAACCAACATCACAATCAGTAATACGGCTAAAATAGTTCCTTTTTTTTTTCTTAGCTGCCTAAGGGAATTAAAAAAAATTATTCTTAAAAAAAGAAAGTCTAATCATGAGCACATGTGAATGAAAAYTCCATGTTCATTCAGCTCACTGTTGTGCAAAGCAAAGGATTTCCCTTTCCTGTYTCATTTTTGAAACTTCCTTATTCTATGCTTGCTTTTCAGCTGAGTTTGGTGATGCTGCAGGCCAAAGAACACATTGATTGCTAAAGGCATGTTTGAAATTTWTTGGTTATGGTAAAAGAAGGACAAAGATGTCACATCTCTCTGGGTAGTTTTGTTGGTGGTGGTGGCACCTGTTCCTGTGAGGAGAGGGATCACTATGGGGGAAATGATTGGTTTACCTTGGTGGAAGGCTTTCCCACGTACCGGATTGTAGCTATCAATTTCACCACATGCCAAATCTTTATTTAGAGACTGAAAACTACTTCTGTGGCCTCCACTGCCAATGAATAGGAAGGATGGGATACATGAGATGATGAGGCATTGGATCATGAGCAAATGACAGGATGTACTGGAGGCAAAATAGCAAAAGCGGGACTCCAGGGAAGACAGCTCCAGGAAAGGGGCATCAAATGTAACAGGAAGTGGGGAATGCCCCTATGGCCAGAGCTGAGCTGGATGGCTGCCTGCAGCAAGGACAAGTGTGTCACAGCCTGAGAATGGTGCCCACTCACAAAGTCACAGGGACTACGCTGATAACAGTGTAGTTTAGTTCAGTTTTAGCTGAAAACAAACAATATCCTGCTGGGGATTTTGGAACAGGTCTTACCCACTCTTCTGGACAGCTACTGCCTGGATGAGAAGTGGCAGAAATTGAACTTTTAATGTGAAAGAAATAAAAAATATGCTTAGCTGCACTCAAAACTTTTCTGCCAGAGACATTCCTCATTAAACACACATGGTGCGATTTTTTTCTAAAGAGCTTGGCACAGCCTTTATCCTGCTCCCACTGGAATCCATGTAGGTGCCACAGGTTTCAGTGGGAGGAGAGCTAAATCAATATGGAGTGCTTTGGAAAAATACAGCTCAGAATGGATCCTGGCAGCCTGAGTAGATAGGGATTGGAGGTGATGCTGAAATTGTCACGTAGAAATTTTCCATGCTGGCTAGCATTATCCTCTCCATCCTCCTTGGTTCAGAGCTAATGGAAAACAGTGTGTGGCAAAGCATGACTTGAGGGGAAGGGAAAGTCAGTGCTGAATAAAATAAGAATACTCTGATTTCCTCCTTCCTCTGTGTCTTTTGTCAGGACAAAAATTGCAGAACTTCCCTTCTTCCTGAGGTTGCCACTTAAGTCTTCAAGAACATCTGGGTTAATTGCAAGCAACAGTGCMCACTGAGCACACTGCTCCTTCTGGATGGGATTGTCCTGATGGGGGCTGAGCAGGCTGGTGCTCTGCTCTCTCCAAAGTGCCCCTGGCACATGCTCAGGTGTGGGAGAAGTAGGGGAGGAGGTCATGTTCCCTCTGTCCCATTACCTATCACCCTTCAGGACTGGCAGCAGAGGCTGCTGTGCCAGGTCACAGCCYGGTCTCATGGGAAAATGCAGCTTGGAAGGGACCTCTGAAGGCCCTATATGCAATCTCCTACCTTGGGCAGGGCAAACTTCAGAGCTCTGTGAGGTTTCTCAGCTGCTGAGGCACAACAGTAATTCTTTAATCTAGAGGGGAAAGAGCAAAGCAATCACAGGCCTTAGACATATGTAGGACAAAACATGCAGCCTCCCCACTGCCAAAATATCCATCTGATGCTCCAGTGGTCTTGAAGGMAACCTGACATGGCTGACATCCTGCATTTCTTTGGTTTATGCCATTCTTCCCCATCAGGTAGTAAAATCTCTTATTAATACATGTTGTCACAGGMTAATCCTGCTTCATTGTATGTTCTCTTGTTGGCACAGGGGCACTGAAGTGGTAAAGGTTGGTGAGGGGCTGGGTGGCGTTTGGGTTGAAGATCTTGCTGACAGCTGTGTCAGCTCTGAGGTGGTGCCCCTCTGGAGGTGGGTGGAAATTTTTCAGCCCTTCTGTTGTGTGAGGTTATTCCTGCAGCTGAGAGTAGTGTCAGTAAGCCAGTCCTGTAGCAGCCACTGTTACTCWCACAAGGTGACACTGTCACTCACTGTCACCTTCAGCAAGTGGCTGATTTTCCTCATTCCCTCAGTTATTCTGCTTCTCTTTTGGACACACCATGTTCAGCCTCCCTGGGTAGATTTCTGATCTTCTGATAGAAAAAGCCATACAAATACCAACTAATCACACAATCACAGAATCAATCAGTTTGAAAAAGACCTCTGAGATCATTGAGTCCAACCTGTGATCGAACACCACCATGTGAACTGGGCCATGGCACTGAGTGCCACATCCAGTCTTTCCTTACACACCGGTCATGGTCTCAGAAGGGAACAGTTGCCTCTGTTACACACAGCAATTCACTCCTTYTTTGCTTGAATGGCTCCTTAATAAATTCCTTGGCCTGCTTGGTGTTAAAAGAGGCCCCAGCAAGCACAAACTGCCCTTCAAAGTGGGTGGCATTGTTAAAAGAACAATACTGTAGTGTCTTCTAGAGAGAGCAGCGGGGTTCTGAGGTTGCCATATACTTTGAAGGAATGCACTGTGGTTTAATTGCTGCCCAGATCAGGCCTGTGAAATGCTCTAATTGGTTCTGTCACCTTTCTTTTTGAGGAATTAAGAAAGTGCCAAAGCCAGGAGCCCCTCTCCTGCCAAACTCGGATTCAGCCCCCAAGAGGGCTGAATAAAAACGATCGATTTGAGCTGATAGGTCAGGACAACTCCTCTGGTGCCTTTAGCATTTTAGGGCTTCTCCTAGTCAGGAATTCACTCGTGTATGTCAGTTGCCACTGACGAGATGAATACTTGTCAYGACTGTGAGTTCTGTCTCTTGGATCCAAACGATCTGTCCAGCTGTGAGAGTTTTTTTCCCAAGGAATGTTAGTGTTCACTTTGATAGTTTTAACACAGGCTAATTTTTTCACTGAATGGCATCCCAACATGAAAGTATCTGTTTGTATCAAGTMTCTTTCTAGCTGAAATGCACGTAACTCCAGTTCCACAGAAGCTTCATTCTCATTAACACAGCAGCATTAAAAGGGAACTAGCAGAATTAAGTTCTACCATGTCAGCAATTTTATTTTTTTGTAGCAAGGAAATGTCTGCCTGAAAAAGGACTGATTTTTTTTTAGAGGATCCATATGGATGTATAAAGTATTGGTGCCATTTAGTATAAATTGTAATCAGTTCCAGATTCTGCTGTACTCAGAAACTTGAATCATGGAATTGTACGYGGTGGTTTCTGTGTTTTGAAGGCCTCTCACCTAAACCGCAGCTCTTGTAACAACTAAAATGGCTCCACCCATGGTGTCCAATCCCCTGTCTTCATCATGTTAAGAAAATGTTTGTTTAACGATGAATCAAAATTGTATTCCTGAGCCCTGCAGCTTTTCAGGTGAAATGACAGAACCAGCCTTGCTATGCTGGGGCAAAGTAGGTGGGCTCCAGAGGCTGAATTTCACTTAATTCCTTCAATTGTGGTTCCCTTGTCAAAGCATTTCTGAATGCCTGGAGCCAGGCAACGTGGAATACTAAGCATTGGGATGTAAGTGGGATTGAGGCTGCTTGGTCTGCTCTTGGCTCCCTGTGTGTGTTTTAAGGCATATTAGAGGTACAAAGAGGTGTAAGGGAAAGGCACAAGCGCGCACAAAGCCTGCTGCCTGCTTATACAGTGTCTGTGATTCACAGAAGTGTGTGGCTGTAATGAGCACATGGCTATTGAACCAGCAGAATGTTTCAAGCCTCCTTCAGGGCTTGGGTCAACTCAACTGCTGCCCTCTTGAATTAGGTTGGGGAGATGGAAGACGACTGGACACACCAAAATGTTYTCTGTGAATTGCTGCCAACAGAAACTGATAGGCTAAGAGATGATTTAGTTTTGCTGGGGGAATTGTTTCTATGGAACCAGAGCCAGCATAAGCCATCACTCAACCTACTGGTAGCTCTCAGTGTGGTGACCAATTTCAACCATGTCTRTAAGGCAAACTAGAGCAAAAGGCCAGCACAATCTGAGGTCTGAATTCTGATGAACAGCTAGAGACAAATGACCCAACTAATCCTCCCTGCTGCCAGCACAGACAACATTTAGCTTGGCAGCAGTTGTGCCAATGCATCTGCATCCATCAGCCTGTYGTGGCACCCACACCTGCAAATGGCTCCTGCCTGTGCATGGAATACCAGGATGCTGAAAATCTGAGGCTGCAGTGGTGGCTTGGGGCCTGTCTTACAGAGAATGGCTGAAAGCAGCCCAGGGCTCATCCTGAGCCCACTGAAAGGCTGTAACTGTGACCTTGCTCTTTATTAAGATTGTAGGATTAACCTCAAGCAGGACAACTAAGAGCTCTTTAGTTACAGCATTCACTAAGACTAGACCTTCCTTCCTTCTTCCTTAACCACAGCAGGTAAGCAAGAATTATTTTTGTGTTTAATTATAGACCAGCTCTAGTGTTTGTAATCCACCTCTTTTGGACTAGAAGAGTGACTGGCCCTTGTCCCTCTCCCACCTAATTCTAGAAAAGTCAACAGTTGGGCACTTCACAAAGAATCTCTTCCCTAAAGATCCCTCTTTCCAGAGTTTTATACTGAGAATATTTCACTGCATTTTAACAGTATCTCCACTAGTGCCAGTGTTAGGTTCTAGCAGACAGAGGAGGGTCCTGGGAAGGACAGATGCTACTGCACATTTGCATTTACATGGACTTTAGTGAGCTCTGCTGTAGCAGAAGGGAGTAAAAGTGATACAACTTACGATATTTTTGTTCATTGGCTAACCTGAATAATGGAAAATAAATTTTAGTCATAATCTAAACAAGGTTGTTTTTTTCAGTTGGTTTTTTTGTTTGTTTGTTTGTTTTTTGTTTTTTTTTGTGAAATAAGAAATAATAAGCTAATTTTTAGACAATTGGTCTGAATTTGACCCACTTTTAAAAATCTCAAGTTATCCTTCTCCTTTTAATGCAGGGTAGGTCTAAAAGACACAGCAAAACATTTCATTTGAAAAACACGAAAAGGACCTGTTTCAGGATTTCTGAAAGAAACTCCTTCACTCTGGAGAAGGTCAAAGTGAAACATCTGTCAGTCCCCTAAGCTCTTTTTTTCCTTCCACTGAAAAATAAGAGCTGATGGGAAGGTACAGTTTGTAAAGAAAATTCTCCCCCTTCTCCTCAGTACTTCTGAAAACCAGGCCATGATACTGTAGAGTGTTATTTGCAGATTTAGTGGGAAACATGCCTAAACCAGGAAAGAAAAAAATTCCATGTGAATCAGCTTCCAAGTCAAACAGTTTCTGTAGGTCTGTGTTTGAAATCTTTCCCCTGGAAGCCTAACTTTAGGCATTAACTAATTCAGATTCTGGTCTTATTAAAACAGCATGAGAAGGRAAAACCAGGCAGACAACTCCTAAGACTATTATAATGTAAATTAAATCTAGTACTGTAAACACCTGAGGGCTGATTTTGTAAAACAAACAAAAACCAAACCAAACAAAAACAAACAAACAAACAGGGGTGGGGAGAGAAAAGAAACCAAAATTAGTAAATAGCACATTTTTTTCTAAAAAAAGGTGATTTTATTGAGTTTTAATATACAGCTTTAATATGTTAAGGTAATCATACAAGATCTCTCTTGTGTTCAATTTACACATTACAATAGAGATGTGAGCTAAAATCTTTTGGTTTAATGTACAAAAGGAATCCAATGTTGTCCACTAGCAGCTTTGAACTTGGCAAGAAAGGTTCTAAAGACTTTTAAGTGCAGTAACAACCATACAGAATACAAAATGAATATAAGGACTTTTCGCCAAGGAATATAAACATTTGAAAACAAATGGTGCCTGCTCCACAGGGCAGACAACTTGAAAATTAAAAAAAAAGTCACTGACCAATGTTCCAGGGAAGGAGGAGCATCACCCTGTGTAACAGTTCTTATAAAATGGACTAAGAATATCTGTATCATAGAATTTGTACTGATCAGGAAAAAAAAAGTCTGAAAAGAAACAGTAGGCAAGGAAATGAACAATCAAAAAATGACATAGTAATATAAAATATTTCCATCACTATTTAAATGCCAAATTAATCAAGCAATAGTAAAAAAAAATCCAAAACAAAACAAAAAACCAAAAAAACAAAAGCTCTTCTGTTTAAAATAACAGCACTGTTTTTGATTATTTTCAAAGATTTTTTTTAAATGAACACACTATATACTTGTTTCTTTCATACAGAGCAATGTGTCCATTTGGTCTGTCACTTCAGTGAAGCTGATGAACAACCAACCCATCATGTCTTACCTTTGACACATTTTAACCCTTTTCTCCCATTTTGTTTGCTACTCTGGCGCCTTCTCTTCTCAAGTTAAATACTCTTCTTCCTTTTCTTTGTACAGTGCAGAGTATATGGGCTTGGGATGTGGAGATTTTCCTCTACTCCAGCTCACTCTCTGGTTCTGAGTTCAGTGGTGTGCAGTAGTTTGGCTTGTCTGAAGGCACGTACCCAGGGAGACACAARCACTTGTAGGACCCTTCCGTGTTAATGCACTTGGCATTCTTGCAGAGGGACATCCTGTTGTTCAGCTCGTTGCACTCATTCACATCTGCAAAAAGGAGACATCAAAAGACACATGCACTTAATTCTGGTGTGCAGTTAATGCTCATTTAGTTCCAGCATTGTTAGGACTAGAACAATCTGCACAAATGCCCTGAGAACTCTATTCTCAGCTCCGATGGGGTGGAATTAGGCTGGGTCAAAAGCTCTAAAAGATGAACTGGGAAGAGGTGGAAGTTCTCATAGGAAATCAATAGGGTATTAAAGGGCTTTAAACTGTTGGATTACCAAGTCCAAATTCAGCCTAGCTGCACAGCAAAATTAAGTAACCACTTACAGRTCTTCATCTGATGACTGAAAAGTGACTTTTAAGAAAGAAGCTCGAAGTTCTTAGCATAACATATGTACTTTACCCACTGAATACTTTAGAAGTTGCTGGTGTTGTCAACTGAATAGTTGTGAAGGGCAAACTACCTGCACTCAACATCAGGCAGCTTTGGCCTGACACACACAGCAGCTACATCTTTTCTTACTAARGAGGCCAGCTTGCCATAAAGCCCTGAACATTACAAGGCACATACATTACAGCTCTTCTCATCACAGAGCTGGGAGATTCCAGCTGTGTGTCATGAAGCACAATGATAAACAAGGTTAGTGCAGACCTTAAACTGAAATAATCACACWATTGGTACTAAGCTTCTACACTGAGGGGTGGTTGTTTTGCTTCATCTTCTCATTGACATTTGCTGTTCCCATGTTTAGTTGTTTTAACTGAAGATAAAGATGCCTTGGTTAGTAAATGTGCAGATTTACTAGTTTGAGAGTGAGAGAAATAGTTGAGTCTGTTGACTGTTGTAATACGTAAAAAACAGGGGCCAGACTTGACCAGCTGGTTTTCTGCATATTTAGGCAATCAATTTAGGCCACTCTAAAAATCCACTCCTAAAATCMCTCTTCTGCTCTGGATCCAGTTTCATCCTCCTAGTTTACTAAAGCCTTTGCAAAACATTTGGTCTGTGCATAAGAATAAAAGTCTTGATATAAGTTTAAGTTTCATTCCAGAAATGTCTGTCTGTTCACTTCTACTCTCTTAACTGAACACAGCTGTAATGATCAAGATGCACTGAGGAATACCAAAATATTTTTGTAACAATAATTACTGGCCSTTGCAGTAAATAAAACAAAGCTTGGATCTTTAACAGAATTCAGGTGACCATCCCTAACCCCTTTGTTYGAGGCCTCCTAAGGTCAAGTGACTGAGCAAACTGACAGACTAGCAGGAGGTAACAGGTGATGTAACAGGTGACATGCTCTCCTCACCAACACAAGTCATTTTGGCCATGTCCAGGTGATAGCCATCAAAGCAGTCACAGGTGTAGCCTTCCTGCACTCTCACACATCGGCCGTTTTCACATCCATTCAGAATGCCACATTCCTCTGCTTGGAGCTCCTCAAAGCTGTTCAGGAAACCTGGGAGGAGAAAGAATTGCAAACAAGCAGGTTACAAAGCCATTGAATCAGCATACCCAAGTATATAGTGAGAGTCTCATAYTCTATGAGAAGTTTGCTGGAATGTGACTTGACTTTGCAGAAAATAGGTCAGCTTTAGCAGGGCTGCACCATCTGGAGTTTTAAATGTACCAGAAAAGTGCTGTGATATGTTTCAATA
>CADDXX010000012.1:2688286-2802775 GCA_902810485.1 Alauda arvensis | reverse complement strand
CAGTGTTTTCTAAATAGTAGCTTTTATTTCAATTGTTATGTGTATCAGCCTTTAAGGAAACAAGTGGTCATGCAATTTGGAATAAAGGTTTCTTCAAACAGGATTGTAGAAAAAATAAGGTGTGTGTGTAGAGGGGTTAGAGATGCATTATAATTTATCCAGAAGAAAACAYATTAAATAAAAATCAATCCCAGCTGCCACAAGGAAAATAAGAAGAAATCAGAGACTGTTTTCCTGTTGTGGTTTTTTGTTAACAGCCCTTTGGCTTGTGCTKCAGTGACTGGTGCCAGTACAAATACCTATAATCTACCAATTCCTCCTTGTCATAATTCTAGATGGTGAGCAGTCAAAGCTCAAAGAGTTGAGCTTTTTTTCTTTCACCTCTTATACAAAGAGTTGTCTTTGTATTCAGTGGTTTGTATAATGCTTTTTGTGCTCCCTGCCTTAGGGCTTTTGTGACAGTTATGCTTTTAYATATAAGGAAGGATTTATACTTACAAAATTATTTTACATTTTGACATGTTCAGAGATTGTGTCTAGGACAGAACTGCTCCTGTAAGTCCTAAGTTTTCTTTACACTAGCTTTCAGCTCCTGGAGCAGTGATGTAACAGGACTGCAGATGGCAGCCCATCACATCGAACAGACTTCTGTGGAAAGAGCTGAGAATGTTTGAGTCATAAGTTTAACAGCACAATGAATATACAGAGGGGAAKTTGGAGCTGGAGTGTAATAGAGTAGGATATATCTCCCCATCTGTCCTGTAACAGGTAGTGGCTCCACCAACAAGCCAGCAACTGATTGAAAAACCGTTTACTGATTCAAATTGCAACAGCTGTGATATGTATATTTGCTAAGCTACCTAGAAATATCAATTTCTCCCACCCTTATGTTTTTTTCCTCTTGTTTTTTCTTATTTACTCCATCCTGTCTTGGTCCTTGAGGCCCTCTTTTCTACTGACTTGCTTTGGCCTTTCTTACTCTGCCCCTTCCATATCTTCCTCCATTTAACTTCCATGCTACCGTTTCCACTCCCACTCTCTTTGACTACAAATATTGTTCCTGTCCTGGATTTTCCAGCATGGTGGGCTTCTTGGTAAGGATCAAGCTGGTCAGTAATACACTGAGTAGATTCTGAAGACACTGAACACATAATGTGAAGTAAGTACTTGCTGACAGATGTCCCATCTCAAGAACATATACAGAACACAGGATGTACACAAATGTACATTAAATGGGCAGTCTTTTTCATGAGCCTTGTAAATCACTTCTCAGTGCAACAGTACTGAGGATATTAAGCACTGTCAKGATGTAGGTAACCAAGTTTCATGATTTGCTGGAGTCCTGTGGCAGAGCCTGCAGAGGGCTCAGGAGAGACCTTTAAAGTAAAGACTTTTTCTAATTTAGAAAACAGTGCCAAGAAAGAAAAAGGCGTCCCCCAAATGCACAGATATTTTTAAATTAAAAAAAGACRTAATTTATTAGACACATAGCTTATATGTAGACATATATGCATGTGCATAAACATATGTACACACATATATACATCTTTTTTCTCTCCCCCTCTCTGTCATAAATACAGTATGCTGTAATTTTAACTAGCTAAAACTAAAATATCACTCACAGCAAGTTCTACTTCACAAAACATACTCTGGTTCAAAGCAGCTCGATGGGACCTGCACTGTAATTCTGAGGTATGTACTTGCTTCTGTAGAAACTGATTGCACAATGACAGGTATTACCCTGAAGCACTTGGCCCTGCCATGGGATGGGATGTATTGTTGTATTCCTCACACAGCCTGCACCAGGACTGTAATCTTGAAGTCTCTGATGCCCTAAACAGGATGCCCCATCTGATTCAGTGATAGGATGGGAGCAAGAGCCATGACCTCTGTCCCTAAGAGGCTGGAACTAAATGATCTTTAAGGTCCCTTACCACTGGACCCATTCTATGAAGTGGTCTCAGCTGTGGATTCAAAACTTTCCACAATTTATCGCATTTATTTACCACTAAATTATGTACTTTGTTTATACCTTGTGAAATGCTTCTTTCCAGATTAATAGTATGTCAACATTGCTTACCCAGTCATTGTTCTGGGTTTTCCATTGTGTAATCAGCAGTTTTCAGCTGTGTGACATTTCAGTTACACATCAACACTCAGTAACACTGACTGGGGAAGAGCAGAGGAGCAGCTTGCAGGCCATATATATCTAAAACACAAAAGTGACCAGCTCCTTCTGATACTYCCACTTTTCTTCTCTAAAATTGTGATAAAATATTCTGGACCTGTACAGGGTGGCTGATTTTGAGGAAGATGCTGAAACTCTGTAAGCATTTCTCTCCTGCAAATTTTAGCAGTGAGCTGGGCCTGACCCAACACACAGWGCCCTGATATTCCTCAAGTACAAGCGAGGTGCTGTGTACAATCCCTCACACCCTGCTTGGCAGCCCACAGCATCCAGCCTGAAGCCCATACATATGTGYATTCTCTGATCACACTGTGCTGCACATTTTCTCTGTTGAGCAAGAATGAGCATGCTCTCATTTCACCCATACAAGTTCTGCTGGGAAATCATGGAAAGATGAGGTTTTTTTTTTTTCTTTTAAATTAAATGCACTCTGGAGAAATCTGTCCCATGCTCTGAAGGAAAATCAATTTCTGAGAAGGAAAATTGGCAAGCCTTTTGACCTTGAGCTGTAAAGCTGCTGGTAAACACAAATTTAGTACATTTGGCACAAACAGTTTCACTAGATTAAAAATTAATTGTACTCTGAGCCCAACTGGAYTCTCATCCAAACCTGGCTCTTGAACTGGAACACCTGACTGAAAGCTAGTGTCATAGGAATAACTAAAGCATAAATAGGCCACACTACCCAGAAGCAAAGAGAAGAATCAAACTGGCTACAGGGAAAGAAAACTGAAGTAAAAAAATCTCATTTCAAGACTTTCACATAACAGAGAATCCTGCTTACGGTCTTCAACGAAGTAGGGATTGGTTTCTGGGGTGTAGYGCTCCTCAAAGTCCACTAAAGCATCCTGTCCATATGGCCGCCGGGATCCTGGAACGGGAATGTTGCACAGCTGGGCGTAATCCTCTGAGGGGGGAAAGAAAACAAGATATAAAAGTAAACACACTTGTAACACAGGCTGCATTACATTAGTCCCAGTGAGCTGTGGTTCATATTTGCTGGAAATAAACTTATCTTCCTAGAAACGCCATAAATCTGCAGGAAAGAAAATTTCCAGAAAGAAGGATGCCATTACAATGTTAATGAGCCAAATATACACTATTAAGTCATAATAGGGATAACACCAGGGATAGATTTGAGTCAGTAACTGTACAAAAAGTTATAGGTCAGGTTCTGCTCTGCATGGGAAGCAAGAGCTGAGGGATGCTGTGTACCCCGCTGCTACGGCATTTCTCTCCAGGGCTATCTCTGTTTATACTCCTCATTCCGTGGAACAAAGGCTATCCCAGACCAWCATGGATGCTAGCAGAAGCCTCTCCAAATGAAGTAAATTAGGGCAGCCAATATTTCTGGCACTGTCAGCCAACCTGCAGAAATCAGAGTTAAAAATACTTCTAAAATAGCCCTCACTTATCAAACTSTATGTTCAGCCCAAGGCTTTGAAGTGTGAGTGCTGTTCAAAGTCTCCTTGGCTGTGAACCTCAAAGAGCACAGGGAAACACACAGGAGAAATRGTTACATCTGATGTTGTGCCTCTCTCTAAAAGCCAGACTACACAAGTTGAGCCCAAAGCAACTCTTCATTTTAGGTGTCAGAGTGCATGTGTGAAATGCTTACGCAGAGTCTGACTCTTTTATAAATCAAATAAAAATAGTGTCAGCTCTGTTTCTATTACCCTTACTAAAAGACATACAATACAATTTATCTGAAAACAGAAATATTGTTAAAATACAGCAACCCAGGTGCTCCTTTACTGTTGCTACAGTCTATTTAGCATCTGGTTCTGTGAAGATTGCCTGGTGTTCTGAGAATCAGGCAGAGAAAGGACGGGAAAGAAAAACCACCAAAAGAGAGGGAGGAAAAAAAGCCCTAAGCAGATACAAAATCCAAGAATTGCAGATGGTTGCAGAGCCAGAAACCTCATGCTGTGTAGAACTGTCCCAGACAGCAAATAGTTGGATAAGTCCAGACTGCCTCTAGACAGTACAGAGCACAGCCCTACTTGCTGTCCAGCACTGCAATTTTGTTTTTACAGGTAGTATCTCCTCCACCTGGAACGATTTTATTTTGTACTGAAAAAACCAAAGTGTTCAAAAAGCCTGTTTGAATTCTGTGGTCAACAACTTGGCCCTTTGAGAGCACAAGACAGAGCAGTACAGGCAAAGCTTGTYTGTGCACACCCAGAGCTGCCACGGCTGCCAGTCCAAGTCTGCAGCACAAACTCCCCAGRGAACTTGCAAATCACTGTAAATCCCACCACATTCTGCTGCAAGAGCAAAGTGGTTTCCTCTGAGGTATGTCCTCCAGAATATATTTATATACAGTAATAATATTCAAACACCACTTTCCTCTCCCAGAGAACAAAGTACACTGCCCAAGAGCAACATCCCAGGGCACAGGAAACAAAGCCAGCATGGCAAAATAAACGACATAGAGCAAAAGTTACTTACATCCCTGACTGCACAGCTTCCCACTGAGATACTGTGAYAATGAGCACAGTTTTAAGAGTTGTCATAGGACCAGAAACACCCCATTCYTTCTTCTCCACATCTAACCCCAGATTAACATCCATGCATGGGGACAGGAGTGACCCCTTCATTAATACATACACAGAGGAAAGCTATGCAGAATAGTAAAAGCACTTTCTCACAGATGCCCACAAATGTTCTTGGCAAAGGAAATCTGTGTTTTACCACAAAATACTAATTCATCTGGCTGGTGTGGAAGAAACCACCACATAAAAACAGYCAGTGAAAGGCAAAGGAACAAGACAAGCAGCTCTTGGTGATCACTGCTTCTTCCACATGAATGTGATCTGATGGGAAGGACTGAGCAGAACCTGGACACTGCCTTCCCAGGTTTCTCAGTGCTAATTTTGCCATTAGTGATACAGGTAGTATAAACAATGTTTTAGTTCTGAAGGAAGCAGTTGGAACKTTTGAAAATCCTCAGAGCCGGAGCTCTCATGTACATGAGATAGGCACAGTTTGACAATTGTGCAAGATTATTTCATATTGCATGTCTGCCAATGCAAAGTTGTTTAACATCTAAAGAAGAATTAAGAAATGTTGACAATAGAAACTTCTTTCCTGCCCCACTGGTCCCTCAAAAAGAGTTCTGAATGTCTGCCTTTTTAGGTCTTACACTGTGTGTTCTGTTTAGCTGTCCAAGTAGTTCAGACTCAATCTCTTCTCTTGATTCAGTTACTAGGGCAATAAACCCAAGGGGAGCAACAGCGAGTCACCTAAGAAACCAACAGCAGAAATTCAGGACCAATAGCAATGGTAAGTTATCTCTTCTGGTAAGTTATCTATTCCACCTGTCTCAGCCTGTCTTTTTCTTCTTCTTTCTCTTTCTTTTTTTTTCCTCCAGGGAAGAAAAGGGTGGGTAGAGAGGAGAGTACAAAGACTGACATGTATACAGGAGGCCACATTCTGGAAAGGTCATGAGAACTGGTGTTTTGAAATAAGGTAGACTTGAGACTTGGATCCCTGACAGAAATGAACCCATCAGAGTGCCTCTGTGGAGAACAAGTTACAGCAGTGATACTTTCTGTTGATATAACTTTTCCCCTTGCTRTGCTATGTTCCTACAGTTCAAATTAAAAATAATGTATTTTGGGTCACAGTGATGTGTGCTGGTCACAGTTTTCCAAGGGAGCGAACTAAATGAACAGAGTGCTGTAAGATTTGTGGGTGAAAGCATGACTGGTGCACAGAAACTTGCAGGCAAGTATTCAAGTGGGAGAAAAGCATGRCATTGCCCTAGGGAGATGACAATGGGAAACTGAGAGCAAAGAGGTGGTAAGGGGGCAGAGACCAAGAGAGAAATGTGTAACTACCCCTGAATKCCAGAAACATTTTAGTTGCCACAGAAATTAATGCTCACTTTGAAAAGAATATTTCAAGCAAAGTTGAAAGAAAATATTCTATAATTTACAATGAACGAAGAAACCTTTTTCTATATGAGTTTATTTTTTCTGCTCACTCATCTCTTGGCTGTGATCAGGGACAATACAACTACAGTTCAAGAGGGAAAAAAAACCCTTTGTTTTTAATATAGTTTAGTCTACATTGGTCCATGTGTTTCTGAGTTTTTCTCATAACTTGCAAATGAAGCATAGAGACAGCTTGTTGTATAACTTGGGGTGGCTATTATAAAAGGAAAGTGATGTATGCTYCCAAAAATGTAAAGGACATTTTTCAAGTCAGATGTATTGCACATTAAACAAGTGTTAGGGGATTACATCTAGACACACATGTGTACTGGCACAGATGTTAGCTGTAATTGGTGATGAAAGCTCGGCTGACAGAGAGGACACAATATAAATTGGATGGAATGACTGGCTYTTAGGTGCTTGTTAGCAAAAATGCAGCTGTGCAAATGTGCATCTAACTTGCATAYATAGTTGTAACTGAACAAGCCCTTGTGAGCCTTACTTGTACCCAGAGGCCTAAAAATCCTAATGTCAGAAACATTATTCCGTATTTCATGTAATTAAAGCAAAATATTATACAAAAAAGCTTTTCCTGACACAATGTTGAAACAACTACACCAACAGCCAGTCCAGCTCCTGCCATGAAGAAAACTTTAGTTCTGTTCCAGCTCCTCAGAAATGCCATGATCACACACACAAAAGAAGCCAAGACTACGAAACCAAACCAGATCCTTCAAATTATTTAAGAATGCAACAGTTTCACCAAAGGTTCTGGACATCAGTCTARAGTGGTTAAGTTTATGCTGTCTCAGGAGATTTCATCATATGTGAACCAAAGCTAAAGGTATTTCTGCTCTATATTTACACTGTGCTATTTGACAATTTTGATAACTTCATTGATATTGCCCATGGATAGATGCTAAGGTTTGCAGTGAACAGCATTTTTCATATCTATTCTACAACTTAAGAAAAAGGTAAAGGCATCCATCTTAAAGGTTATTTTTCATTAGTTAAGAAGGATGTCCATATCCTCTCATGGACACACTCTAAATGAAACCCCTGAAAAATATTCACAGTGGATGTAAAGCTCTTGCTAAACTGAAGTAATTACCAAATTGGTTGTCTCAAAACCTCTCAGAAGCAACCTTTTGCTCCTCTACTAATGCTGCTCAAGTTTCCTAAAATGATCTTCCCTCTGCTTTTGCTCCAAGTAGATAGTTAAAAGTTGTAGTAAAAATCAGGTTATTTCTGACACAATTTTGCACATGGCTTTCTGATTCTTTGCTGAGTTCCATGTACACTTGGAATGTGAGATTCCAYGAGAAAGAACCTTTAGCCAAAGCTACACTGCATGTCTCTCCTAACCTTCRGAAAAAGCACTGAAACTCTTCATCRACAGGAATTAAAYCAGCCAAAAATCTGCATGATMAAACACAAGAATTTGAATATTCAAGGCCCAATCACTGCAATATTTTAAGCCCAGAGGATATAATCCATTTGACCAGAGTCCTTACCACAAAGGAAGGAGGCACAATGCTATTCTAAATGGAAAGRTAAGCAATGATCTACAGAAATGAATCCAGTGCCTCTCTGCTKATCTTTACCATCCCAAAAGAGAACAGATGAAAACTCATCCTTTACATACACTGGTTTTTCCTGTATTTCCAGGTCTTCCTGAGTGACACTAGCCAGAACTTCAAGGGAACACTATGTTCTCATAATATGGAAGCTCAGCCCAGAACTAACTTGTAATGTTTACAAAGGATACACAGAGTTCCTYTGCAACAAAAATGCAATTCAAACAATCTGTTCTGCCAGAAATGGGCAGAATTGAACTCCATGTAGGCACCTCTGAAGGTCTTCATCTGAATGAGCTGTTCATTGTATCAATCCATGGAAAGACACAACCACTTCTAGGACAGCACCTCATTGTAAAGCACGTGTCTAGAACAGGTCAGGGGAATATATTGCTCAGGGTGCTGATTTATCTTTCCTGATGGAAGGAAAAACTGGCAGGATCAGCATTGATGTGGGTTTCTGCATAAAAACCACAATCTAAAAGTGTCCAAGAGAAATCCCACATTACACAACACCCCAGGTGATTAATATTACCCACTACTCTCAGTGTTCTCCTAGCATGGGCTTTGCAAATGCTAAGGTGGAGATAAAGAGACTCTTCAAATACAATGTGAACAGCAGGTCTTTATGTGACTTCTAATCCCACAGAAC
The DNA here is from genome assembly GCA_902810485.1 of Alauda arvensis. Lineage (NCBI taxonomy): Eukaryota > Metazoa > Chordata > Aves > Passeriformes > Alaudidae > Alauda > Alauda arvensis. The sequence continues at coordinate 2,794,420 of CADDXX010000012.1, read as the reverse complement.
ACCTGAAACATCTACTGACTGGAAATCTACCATTGTCTTTTCTGCAGATCTTCTAAACATAAAGTGGTTCCACAAAACCCCACAAAGTAACAGAATTTAAAACTGAGGAGTATAAAAAGTATTTCTAAGGATACAGAAATAAGCAGGCTGATAAACTGAATGCTGGTGCCTTTTACATTGCTTAAGAATGTGTTCACGATATTATCTTAGTACCCACACCAACAAAAAAGTCTAAGTTACAGATTTATTATACAATACTAATACTGTAGTATTGTACCCCCTCAACAGTAATCAAAACATCTGCTGAAGCTGCTGAGCTCCAGACCTACCTCACCCTGTTTTTCAGTATGAGAGTTTCTCCAGGCAGTCAGCTACAGAGGACAAAGTATCCTCCTTAACTGATGGACATCTCTTGGGTTCAGGGGCTCCTAACACCACCTTACTAGCATSTTAAGGGGTTACTGAAGCAAAGGTGGTACTGCACCGCAATAGCYTCAAAACTATCATTTTACAAATACAAAAATAGGCTGTCTGTAAATTGAATGCTGACCCCCAGCACACCACATTACTCAGTATTTTCTAGCTCGTAGTTCTATCAGCTCTTTTCAAGTTTCCTGTAACTATACACCTTGCCTAAAATCCATTCCAGTCCCCTAAGGGTCTCACAAGAGCTTCTGGAGTCTCAGAATGTACAGGTCCTACAAGTTCTAGTTAACTTGAGGTGTATATGTTTATTTTAGACTTCCTATTTTTTCAGTCTGGGCCAGTTGCTCTGTTTCCTGGCATGGAGGCTTTGACCCAGCCACTAAACCTACTGGTGTCTGTCCTCCTACCAGGTACTAGACCATGGACTCTGGATGGAGAGAGTTGGGCTGTCAGGCACAAACAGTAAACTGACCAAGGAAGCAGAACTTCTGAAGGCAAACCAACCCAACATGAATTTTTTTGGGTGGGTGCAATGRAGAAAGGATGTTTTGCTGTTCTTTTCTAAACAAAAAAGTATCCAATTTTCTAATTTTCCTCAACTGGTCCATTTCTACATATTGCCAATGACAAACCTCAAGTGACACTGAAGTTTTTAAGAGTAATTACTAAACTGTTACTACTGTTCTTTGGGCAAATACAGRCAATGACACCGTGAGCTCAGAGAGAATACACTTCAGCAGTTTTGGGTACTGGATGAAATCTGTGAAAGTCTTTATCTGCCATAAGATGATATCATAAGATAATAATATAATTGAAAACAATGTCTTTATATCCCTTGTTTGCATGAGTCAGATGTACTCAACCACAGCACTACAGCTCATGTCTGCAGTATTTTGATCAGGACTTTGAACTAGTATTTTGAGTTTGTTCCTCAATGTTGTCATGAAAAAAACTTATCAGTCTTACTGTTAAGATGTTGCTGTTRATATTTGTTGCAATATCAAAAAATGCTACTTATTTTTGTCTCAGTCTCTGAATGTTTGGAGTGGGGTTTGTTTAATTAAGTACTGATTAGTAGCTTTTAGAAACAGCAGCAACCATCTAAGTTCTGTTTTCAAATTGTATTTCTTTTTCCTTAATATGGAYAAATTCTTACAAAAGTGCTCCATCTTCCCACTGGTTTTATGCTGGACTCTACTCGAACAGAATATTTAAATCTTGTCATTAAAAATTGAAGCACTTTAAAGACAAGTTGGGTTACAAAAACTAGAGGTTACTTTTAATAAAGCATTAATATCTTTAGAAGAGACTTGCAAAAGTATCACTTATGGTGGTAGGCCTGTATTTCCTTCTTTCTAAGAGCAGTGACCAGATCTTCAAACAAAATGGGACTATAAACAAGGTAAAAGGAAACCACAGATCTGTACTATGACCTGACCCATTTCATGGTGAAAGCCTTGTGGTGATAATGCTTTTCACATCACCAGGTCTTCTTCAACATGTGTTACAAATCTTCAGAAAACCCCTAACTGGGGAAATAAGCAAACACCTTCAGTAGTAAACCTGGCCAACACAATACCTAAGCATTTAAAAATGGAGAAATTCCAGGTTCCCCAGCCAGGACTTGAACCAGTGACCTGATGGCCTGGAGGTGTGAAAGCACTCTCTTGAGCCAATGATATCACTTTAAGTGCTACAGACTGAAGACATGTCAAATGAATAATTTATTCAGTTCAGTCAGCTTCAAATTTTTCTTGGTAAATGTTCCTGAACACAGAGAAAGGCTTCCAGGTTTCTGTGTGGGTGACTACACATGTGTGTGAGGACAAATGAGCACATACCATCTCCACTAAGAAATGAGAGCTTGAATGTTTGTTCTGACATAATAAACCTTCAATAKGCTTTTATTTTTAACTGTATTCCAACCTATAAGGAYAATTTAAAGTATCTGGGATCAAAGTATGCCTCATAGTTTCAGTTAAAGCAGATACTTCTCAATGCAAATGAAACATTGCATGAAAGTTATCTTGTGTCTGGAGGGAGAAAGATTTTATTACCCAACATAATGCTCTTCAGCTTGGACTAAGGATCATCYAACTGATGCTAAACATCATGATGTTATCCACTGGGAACCTCCAAGTAGTTTTTAAAATTAATTTCTCAATTTTCTTCATAGAGCTAGTGAGGATTTACACCCCACTGTTGGCACAGGATTGAGGCTTCAGAATCCTGTGTTCCTAATGATCAAAATACATCTAACATTTTCAGACTGAAATAGTTCCAATTTTTTTCCCCTCATATCAACACTTTTGTTTAAAATAAAAGCTTCTGTGAATCCTCCATGATTGTGCTCTAGAGAAGAGTCTTAGAATTTGCAGCCTTTGTTCTGCAGCTATGTTTGGAATTTTTCATCTTCCCTTGTGAGGCAGGTTCTCTTTGCCTGACCATGTTGGTGGTCCTCTCTTTCTTTTCAGATTTATCCTGCTTTAAATGTAACTAGCTAGAAATCTCCAGAAGTAAATCTTGTACTTAATTTAACTCTCTCTAACAGGAACAGTTTTTTTTTTTTGCTCTCTCGGGATTGCATGCTTGCATGATACAGATGGGTCACTCTCACCATGTGATAAATTTTGTGCAAAGAAAAACTCCTTTAATCTGCTCAATCTTTCCACTTGAGGAGTTCCAGCTCATAGCAACGATTCTTGCTATTAGCTGTTGCCCTGTATTTGTCTTACTATTACATTTCTTTCCATTTCATTTGTTATTCTAGCAGGTATAGTAATTTGATGTCCTCATATAAGATTTGTTCTGACAAAGACATTTCAGAGATTTCCAAATCTTATAAATCAAGCTGCTGTCATGCCCTGTTTTTCTTCTTCAGTCTCCTCCCGGGGTAAGCATCAGCCAGCAGTTACTCCAGCCAACATCATCAAAATCAGATGCTTTTTTTTCAGTTGCTGCATTTCCAAAGCAAACTCAAACAAGTAAAGATATCTAAGAACAGGTTMAGGGACCATGCAAGTAAATTATAAAAGCATACAACCCAAGCAGACAGAAACAACCACATTAATGCTTCACTGAGCTTCTCTATGTAGTTTTTTAATTCCTGGGTTTTTGCTACAAGTAAAACGTGTTGTTTTAGCCACAACATTACCATTAGAGTAACACAGGCCCAAGTAAAAATCCAGGAATGGTCACAATAAAATGCTTTACCAGTGCAGGATGGTATCCCTACGTGGAAAGATGTGTCACTGAAAGACACATTTATAGTAAGAAAGCTGCATCCTAATTAGACTTTGGAACAGTTTATATGGRGGAAGAAGTTAGTATCATACCAGGCTGTGTATACCAGGGCTGATGTATCTCAGGCACAGCATGACCTATACCTATGCTGCTTCCACTGCCCCTTCTCCAGTCCCCAGAAATAAATCTGTGTGTCAGTGACATTTCTCTCTGTATCCATTCAGCTTTTGGAGTCATCACAAGTAGCAAATTCTACCTGAAATATCCTGGAAGAGTATCTGATTTCCAAATCTGTAAACAAAATACAGTCTTTTAAAAACACGACAGCCTGCTTTCTTTGTCACACTAAATCGCATTCCCTGGAAATTCTTCAGTCCTTATTGGTGACCCATTTCCCTTCACCTGAGGGACTAGGGGTATTTTTGTTCTTCCTTACGTTGTTGGTGCAGGYACAAGGGATGAAAGGGATGAAGTGTTTGAGGTTTGGTTTCCCTTACCCGACTCCTTCATGGGGCACAGTGCACACTGCATGCCCCAGGCCTCCCCGTACAGGCAGCAGCACTCCGTGTACGTCGTCTGCTTCCCAACCAGAGGCCGGCTGCACACAAAGTCGTCGCTCAGGTGCTGCCAGCAAAGGTCCTGGTAAACCTCAGCTTCTTCAGTTTGTTCTGATGGAGAAGACAGGATTAGGTCACCATCACAGCACTGTTATTTAAGTAAGACACTGGTATAATGAGAGATTTTATAAATTTGGATTAGAAAAATAGCTTGGCTTTACAGACTTTGCAGAATACAAATATAAGCTTAGAATTTAAGTCGTGACCTTTTTGAAGTGCCTGAGGTAGCTCATCTCTTGAATGCTTTGGAAAAATCTGGAAAGGTTCTGAGTTGTCACATTAGGCCAATCTAAAAGCACATTGTGTTGGATACCCCAAAACCAAACGTTTCTAAATCACAGTCATTGCTGGACACTTAACATGGATTCAGCTCGACTCCCATGGTAGTTAACAGAGCTTGACAAAAACCAGCATTGKGAGAGAGGTGAATGTTTGGGGAACTCCATCCACACAATGGGTCTTTAAAAGTTATTTTGCTTTTCTTATATTGCCATCAATGGCATCTGAAAGAACTTTTACAACTAGGGCAGAGCTGAACAAAAATTTTACATGGGCTCCCTGGGAGACTGGACAAATTCTTGGAAGAGAGTCCCATTAACTAAACAGACAAACTACATCAGTCTCAGGAAATCCCCTGAGCTGAAAATAGCTGGAGGCTGAGAGAGTGCTGGGGAGGGTGAAGAGAAGTATTGTTTATCTGCCCTCCTGGTCTCTAATCATCCACTTACAGCTATTGTTAGAGACAGAACACTGCTGTGAACTACTGTCACATTCTTATGAACATTAACAAAAATCTGTATTTTTGTCAAGACTGGAATATTTCAGAGGCATAATAGTTTTGACACAGATCTCAGAAGAAACCATTCCCAGTCCCAGCAAGTTTGGATCTTTGCTGATTAGGAGGAGAGGAACTGTAAACTTAATCTTCCACTTGGAATGTAAAAACCTCAGCACAATTGTTTTGTGAAGACATCTGCAAGGTTTTGATTTTGTTCCAACACAGAGTGAAAAATAACTGTTGTCACAAACCAAGGTTCTGTGTATATCCATTTACTGCATTTTTACATTATGCATGGCTGAATACAGAACTGAAACCTCGCCCAAGAGCAAAACTGAGTTCTGAAAGCACAAAGGTGATCACAACTTAGATACCTATTCTACTAAGAGCTTGTCAGAACAGGCAGTGAAAAGCAGCAGTGGGTCTCTGCAACCAACCCCAAATTCTGCTGGCAGCAAAGGAACCAGCCTGCCCAGACCCCCTCTGCATGAGGGGGACATTGCCAGCGGCGACAGAAGGCTTGAGTGCTTTGTGCTGGCTGAGATGATCAGTGCTGTGTCAGCCTGAATGTCTTCTGCCAGAAGACCCCTTGGGCTCTTGCATTCTCTTCACATCCTAGATGAACCCAAAGGACAATCCTGCTCTTGGTTTGTTTAACTGAAGACTGAACAATAGAAATGCTGCGGTTCTTTCACAGTTCCAGGCAACAGGGTGACCACATTACTCCTCAAAATATCAGCCTTACAATTTGGAGTGACTAAAGCAGGCATTCAGTTGTATTCCCATTTCCTTTTACAGAAGTATCTCAGGAAAATTCACTGCAAGYTGCAGGAACCAGAGGTCTGGATTTAAGGCTATACAGTGCCAGCATTAAATCAAACCCATTGTAACAATTCTTTTGAAGACATGAGTGGCACAGACAAAGCTGTGCAGACTGCATAATGCTCTGGATTTCCGAGACATTCTAAGAATCTCCGGATATCTAACATTTTTTTCGGAAATCAGTGTCTACTGAAACTAAAAGAACACACAAAAATGTTACTTTACAATGACGTTGAAGCCCACAGCTTGAAACTGTGAGCTCAATGTACCTTCAATGTTAATCAGTTGAAAGCACACATACAATTTTAGCTATTTCCTCCTATATCCTGTCATTCCTGTTTTTATTTTACTTTGGTAGAACTGAATCTCGAGACTTAGCCTGCAGCCAAACCCCAGCCTTACTGAGACAGCAAGCAGGCTGTGCCTCATTACCTACAAGGCTGGACAAGGCAGATGCAGAGCTGGTGAACTGGCTGAAGACTCCTCAGCCCGAGCCTAATCTCACAGTACTTCCAGCAATGTCCTGTCTGTATAGGCAAAGTGGAGCACCGTGGAGTCCTACATCACGATGCCTTCCGGATCAACAGACGGACGGTCCGAGCATTGCCTTCCAAAATCCTCCAGAAGAGCAGGCTCATCCAAGGATGACCCAGTCTAAGCTTAGACTCTGGGTRTGTAGCCATGTCAGCACCACCTCGTAGAGGTGTACTCACTTCAGTAATATGTATAATGGATCATACCACTCGAATCTGCTGGTCTGATGCATCGCTTTTCTGTTGCGTCCAAAACCATTGGGTGTGTACAGAAACAGTTGTAAGATCCTTCTGTGTTAATGCACTGGCCATCAATACAGCTGTTTGGGTCCTGACATTCATCCGTGTCTTTAAAATGGAAGGAAATGTATCAAGGAGAGCCAGCACAAAGTATTTGCATTGTGTCAATCTATGTTGCTAGTTTCCCACATTAGGAGCAGACTTCCCTGCATGCCTTCTGTAAATTACCACAAATACCCACTTTGCTGGCAAAAAAAATTTGGCCTGTACCCATGGAGAAGAACAGAAATCTGAAGGACGCTGACCTCTGATYCTCAAGTCTTAGGTAGCTAGCAGGGAGAAGTACAAGGGAGGATAAGGAGGCTTGTTGGAGGGGTTGCAGTGCYCCAGGAGTACCCTGCACCCAGTATAGCTGCCACTGCTTCCCACATTTGTCTCCCTTTAGGASAAYACCAGCAGGCATTAGAGGTGGGCATACTCAATGATTCWTCATGAGCTTGTCAGAGGAAGAGATCACATTACCTAGCCATGGTAGTTATATTTCTTAGTTTGTCTTGGAAAGCAAAAGCTGAAATTAAACTCAAAGGGAAGAGCAGGCCACTTTAGATAAATTACATTTAATCAGCTAGAATCCCACCCTTTGTAAAGAATAATCATAGAATCCCAAGGTAAAAGGCTCTCTTATTGCAGTTGCAAAAATTGCTTCCTTTCATTATGCTATTCTGCACATTATACATGGTTCTCTGCTTACAAAGCAAAAGCCAGGGTCATGGTCATGAGTAATTTTCAGCTGAATACCAGAACCAAAGGAATACAAGGTTGTGCAGGCTAAAATGGGCTTATCAATGACCTCAACTGTAATTTCACATTGCATATTAACTCCTTGTGGAAAGTATCTGTCCTTGAAACAAAAAAATAAAGTCTGCGTTGATTTGATTTAGCATAGTAACCCAGAACACTTACCAAATGAAAGGTGAGATTCAACATACAGGTTTTCACTGCTCACCCCATAAAAAAACCCAGAAGGCTAAATTGTACTTTGGCAGAGTGAAGCAGCAGTGTGCATGTAAGGAGAGCTCCCTCTGATCACTTTGTGCTGCCTGCATTAAGGCTGGCACCAGCTCTTGACTATGCACTCAAAGGAGCATAAAAGGCTGCTCTGGAGATGCAAACTCCTGGGAGTAATTTGCTGAAAAAGGAGGAAAATAAAGCAAACCCTGCWCTACATGCCACAGCTATGTCATCCAGAATTGCTGCTCAGCCAAGCAGACGGAAGGGAAATGACCCAATGTGTCTTACAAAGCTGCTACAGGAGTCCAGAGGCCCAGAGTTTCTCCCCTTTCTGGGAATGCCACCAYTCTGATGGGAATCCTGCTGTATGAGTCTGCTTGTTTTGCCCATCTGCATACCATTATAGTGACAAGACCACTTTAAATAAACTTACCAAAGCACTGGAGCTTAACAGGGTCATAGTATGTGCCTTGTTTGCAGTAGCACTCATAACCTGGCTGCGTGTTCAAACAGAAGCCGTTTTTACAGATTTCTTGTCCAAAGAGTTGGCATTCATCAGCATCTGGGGAGAGAACATCAAAGGCTGTGTTACCATTGTTATTATGATGCCACATAGATAAGCAAGATGGAACAAATTCTATACAATTCTCTGTTTAAGCAAACTTCAGTTTAAACAGAAATTCCCATACATCCATAGGAAAAAAAACCCCTCAGACAACTGGTGTGGAAGAGGCTATGTAGCCAGAGTGGAAAAGGAAAAATTAGTGGACTGTTAATTCCCCCTGTCAGAATTAAGTCCCGTGGCACACAGAGACTGGGATAATCTGCAGTTTCCCTTTCATTCCTTTAGTATCACACTGCTCTTAACTCCAAGCAAAACAGATGAACAATACGGCTCGTATTTTCCCATATAATTTGCCTTACTGAAGGTATTCCCACCWTGGATCTATTTTAGGCACACCATCTGGTTACCAAACTAACTAAGCAGTTATGCCTGTGGATGGACTCTGTGACTGCTCTTCTCCTTGCATAGCATTGGTGATTCCGCTGTGCATGGTGGGAAATGCTCCTATCTGCACTGCTCGTGGCTTTGTTTCTCAAAGCACAACTTCAGTGCAGCCTTCTCCCACACAGGACCAATTGTGTCTGTGGCTGAACACAGGGCAGCAATCTCTACAGAGGATGGCTGACAAAGAGAATCCACTGCACTTTCAAATGAGGCTWAATGTTTTCAGGGAAGTTTCATGGAAAATATATGCCAGCTCGTATATAACTTTTCACAGCTGTACGCATTTTTTCCCACTCTTGTATTTATGTATTTGTTACTGTTGGAATTCCATTAACTTCCTTTTTTCTGGCCTATTTTTCATTTGCTAGACCTACTTAGTCTGTTAAAGCTAAGTTGGTAGCAAAAATGGCAATAAAAAGAACAACTTAAAGTACGTAATTCTTCTCTCAATACCAGTTGTTTTAATCCACTGTCTTCTATATACTTACTCCCCATTTATTCTGGGRCAACACAGATTTTATCCCAAAGCTGTCATTTCCAGCTGTACAGTAGTTTTAAAGGTGAATCATTTAAATGCTTCCTTTTTTCCAGAAGAGCTGAAAGAYCTAAAAAACTATTTATTTTTATATCCACACTTCCAGCCACTAAGTGGCTACAAACATTAAATATTTTGACTGTTTAGCAGCAAGAACAATGCAAAGATTAATAAGAAATGTCATGTTCRCATCTGTCTTTTTCCTGTGGAACAYGGATTTGTGTCTGGAGAAAAATGGGAAAGCCTGGAAGCAMAGCCAAGGAAGGCTAGCAGGCTATTCACTTCTGACAGATAATTCCAATAAGAAAACAGGARTTGCTCCTACAAGCAGAAGCTTGTGGACACAAGCAACAGTAACATKTAAGTTAGTGTAACAGAGAAASATCACATAACGAAAAAAGCCCATGAGTTAAAGTTATTTATCTATTTAGAGTTTGTCCTCTGTGCCATTCCCAACATCTTACAACATAAATTTACTGAAAAGGGAAAAAGCCTTATTATGGCAGSGATTTGTGGAAGATATTTCCAGATGAACTATTTCCACATTTCAGTATTTATAGCAGCTAGAGMTATTATCAACCCTGAGGTAGCACAAAAATAACACAGATTTTATCTGAGATGCTGCCCACACACAGTAAGTTCCAAACCCTCAATGTGAATATACACAGAAATCTTAGATCTGTAAAGATAAACAACACCTTTAAACAATCCCTGAACAAAAGTACTCTCAGACACTTTCAGATAAGCTCTGTGACAGTCTTAAAAATTATTATTGATGGCTACTTCTCAAACCTGAAAAGAAATTTTGTTGTTCTCACTTTTCCTTCTCAGTTCCCTCCCACCCACATTCACTAACTTCTATCACTCTGATTTCTTCGCCACCACTTGACTACCATCAGTAATTACTCCATGAAGTTCTGTAATGAAAATAYTGTTGCTGAACTTCTCTTCAGTTTTTAGATTCATTCTCCCTTGCAGGCCAAATGTTCAACAGAACTCTCTCCTCTCTTCCAACTCCCTGTACATATATTTACAAATTTAAGCTGGCATTGTATTCCATATGTAAACAAGTCTTTGTGGTTTGTGGTCACAGCACCTATTCTTACAGTATATAGCACTTAGCAGAAATTAAACCAGAATATTACAGAGACTGTGTAATTGACATTCTTAACAACCTGTAAAGTGATGATTTTCAGTAGTGTTTCACACTACAAACTGTTCTTATCACCTAATAAAATTTGAATTAGCATGTTTACATTCCTGGCTCACATTTCTAGTCAATCAACTACCAGAACTTCTGAAATAAYTGAACTTAATACAAGTCAGTACTGACCTTTGTAATTCTGAGCAAGAAGCCCGTAAGATGATTCTCCAGAGGGAATGAAACCTTTTCCTTCAGGACACAAATCAGTAAATTCAGCTGGGAGAGAAAGAGAGCAAAAAATTATGTTGTTAAGAAGAAGGTGTTCATAAGTAGTTTTACGTTTATTTCAGGGTACTTAAGAGATATCTGCCTTGTTTGCATCTATCAGGCAATCACACCCACCTCTAGTTTAACGGGGGATGTTAAATGCCACAGCCTGATTTTCTCCTGCTCTCAGTTTGCAGAGCYAGCTTTCACAAGCCTCACTAGGGTGCCCACAGCATCAGAGCTCCAGGCAAACTCCTCTCCTCTTGCTCTTTGGCAGGAAGACTGCAGCCCTTACTAGGTTTCATGGTGCACTGCAGTTATAACAATACCAGTAGCCAAATTATCTTAATTAAAGCTARCGTGGGCCTCTCCGAGCTACGCTGCAAGCTGTAATCTAGGCATGCTCCAACTGAGATACAAACCTCTGTCCACATTCTTCAGTTCTCATACAGGAAAAATACTAATTGACTGCAACAGGAGAACATGGTGTGCATTACAGAGAGAAATTATTTCAAGTGTCTTGGAGACTATACAGAATCAAAYAAACCTATCCAAGCAGAGAGGCCCCTTTTTCATTATGCATTTCATTTCAGTTTGACTGATTCTAAGGTATAGTKAAAATAGGAATTAAACATGATGATGCATTTCTGTGAAAAGTAATATTTAGCAATTAATCTCAAAAAGTTTATGCATGTTCTCTCTTACGTGATTCTTTTCCAGCTGGATTCTGAATTTCAGCCATCCCTGTTTATGTTTCAAGTACTGTTTTCAAAATTTGTGACAAATACCCCATGGCTCTGTTTGTCTAATTTAATATTTAGAGTTTAAACAATGGTCTGCAGAGAACATTATTAACTGAATTGTTCAGTAAGYTGGAAAATGTAAAACTAATGCCATAATATATGTTTCTAAGCTGTAGTGCTGTAGAAACAGTATTRCAAAGAATAGCTGTAGCCTCAAAAATGTTGTAATGGTTACCTTTGTTTTCCAGCTTGTGGAAAAAATCTAACGTGCTACCACAGCATCTACAAAAAGCTTTTGTGAGAGTCTGTATTTGCTTAAAACCAGTTGGACTTAACACTGTTCAGTAACAGGCTCTTTCTATCCCTAGGGCAACTGCAGAGAAGCCAATGGATTTACACCAGTTACAAATTATTCTTATCACCCTTTCCTCTGTGGAGGGCTCCTGTGGATAAGTCATGACTAAATACTACAGRATATGGCATTTAATGGGCAAGCCTTCTCTAAAGGCAAAGCACACTGTTAACATAAATACAATGCTTCAAAAGCTTGTAAAGGGACAGAAAGCCCCCTCTTACCAGTTCCAACGACAGGGCATGGGAAGATTTCACAGTTATCACCCCAACCAGCACCCAAGGTACAGCAGCATTCTTGTTTGGTTACATTGGATGTAAGCACGTTGTCACAGAAATTGGCATCATTCAGATTGTAGTAGCACTCCTTCTTTCCATCTTCCTGTTGATCAGCCTCTACTGGCATTTCTAAGGCAGAAGAGGAAGCATGAGCCACACAAGATGACACATGAAATTAGTCACTTTTCCAGGAGGTCAAAAGAGCAGAGAAGAAAATGGTTAAGTACAAATTTTGGTTTAAGTTTTTGACATTACACTGTGTGATGGAAGTTGATGACTTTCCTTTAGCTTTTTCAGACTGGTTCTCCAACTTGACCATAAAAGGACTCCTCCAATTTGCAGTTCTACCATTTTCAAGCAATGCATTAAGTACCTGCTCTCTTGTTCTGCTACTAATAGCCATACCCAACTATTGACATGATGGTCTTCACATATGAATCCAAAAGTTCTTTGCAGAGGTAAGCAAATATTACAACCTCATTTTTTCAGATAAAGGAACTAARGCATGAACTGAAAAGACTCAGTTTKCAAAAGAATGAGCATTTACAGCCCSTTTTAATTTCACTGRGAAAAAAGCATGCTCCACATTTGAATACAATGCCCTTTATGATTTCTGCAGAAGYAACTTACTGACTCCATGGTAAGCAGAGGAATATAATACAGATGTCAAKTTAACTGACTCTGTATTTTATTTTAAAACAGGAATCCAGCCAAGAAGACAGATTCACTGCCTTAAGCATTGAGTGGATCCTCTCACAATATTTATACGGACTGGAGGCAAAATAGTCTGTCCCCTAGATCCAGTAAATACCCTATCAGTATAATAGTCAGACTTTTTGAAAGCAAGGCACTCCTAAAGTMCACCAAGAAGCAATTTTGAAAAGAAATACCTATTTAAAGCTTCTGTGTTTGCAGAACTCTATCTACCTAACATTTCACTACAAAAAATTGTCATCAAGGGCTCAGAAGTGGGAACTACCACCTAAAATTGTTATTCACACTTTGTCGGTATGAAAAACTTCTCACAGGCCATCAGTAAAGTAACCAAGTTCTACAATTACATATGCTCACATTTGTTAATCAAACCCAAAAATTTATTCAGGAATTTGAGATAGAGAAATCTTGAGGTGACTAGCTCATTTTCTTTTTATCTAGGGAAATTCTTTATGCTTAGTACTTAACAAATGTTTAACTCACAAAAAACCTATTAAAATTATTGCATGTTGGCTAACTTTTCACTCTTCCAGATTTCATTTATTTCTACCCAAGCTCTTTCACAATAAGCCAAGAATGAGACATTTCTCAAGGGACACAGCTATTGAGGCAGGAATCAGAACCTCTGTTTTATAGAGTGCACTTCAAGATGCTACTGCAACAAAAGTTGGTTTCATGGTGCAGCGGGAAAAGTGCAACAGAGACAGGGTGGGATGACTGGCACAAMTGAAGCACTGCAATGAAGGGTTATAAACTCTTGAGAAGGGATAGGCAAGAAAAGAAGAGGCAGTGGGGTAGCCCTGTGTRTTAKGGAGTGTCTCAACTGCCTGGAGTTGAACGATGATGACGACAGGGTTGAGTGTTTGTGGGCAAGAGTCAGGGGAAAGGCCAACAAGGCAGGTATCCTRGTGGGARTCTGTKGCAGACCACCCAGCCAGGATGGAGAGGCAGAAGAAATAGTCTGTAAACAGCTGGGACAAGTCTTGCAATCCCAGGCCCTCACTGTTGTGGCATGCCAGATGTCTGCTAGAAATACAACACAGCAGAGAGGAAGCAGTCTAGGAGATTCCTGGAGTGCATGGAAGAGAACTTCCTGACACACCAGGTGAGGAAGCCAACCAGGGGAGGTGCCCCACAGGACTTRCTGTTTGTGAACAGAGGACTGGCAGTTGTTGTGATGGTCAGAGGCTGTCTTGGGAAAAGCAATCAGGAAATGACAGTGATTGTGATTCTTCAGAAGTAAGGAGGGGYRCCAGCAGATCTGCCACCTTGGACTTCCAGAGGAYWGACTTCCACCTCTTTAGGAGACTGRTTGAGAGACTCCCTAAGGCAGCAGTCCTGAAGGGCAGAAGAGTCCAGGAAGGCTGGACTCTTTAGGAAGAAAATCCTAAAGGTGCAGGAGCAGGCCATCCCTATGTGCCAAAAGATGGGACAGGAGGGAAGATGACCAACCTGCCTGAACAGAGTGCTTTGGCTGGAACTTRGGGAAAAAAGTGAATCACCTTTGAAACAAGAGGCAAGCAGCTCTGGGTGGGTTTTAAGATCCCACTTAAAAAGTGTTTGTGAGGTGGGAGCTTGAAGATAGTGATGTCCAACAAATGCTGAAGGAATTAAATGAACTCCAGCTCTTGCTACTTCAATCCTATCATCATTGCCTGCACGCATTCCCCAAAGCAGATGGAGTAAGGCAACTTCACTGGGCATGCAAATACTAGACCCATTTGGAGAAAAGCAGATTTWAAAATGTCAGCATGGGTTGCCTATTATTGCACTGCAGTAGTATGAATATGTGTAATAGTTCTTTTGATTTCTAATTAGACACAGACAATTGGATTTATTTCTATTTTCCTCAGAAAAGTGATTTCAGTTTTGGGAGGCTGAGGTGGGCAGACACCTCCATTCAAATTTGGTATAATGTTGCCATCTGCAAGGCTGTGCAGTTTTGCCAATATAATTAAATTGTACATTAAAGGACACACCCAGCTGGTTGCTTATTTCAGCTTTGTTAGTTTAGCCTGTGGTCAACCCTCATCTGATTATTACAATTTTCCATAATGTGTTGAATTTCATCAATTGAGGTGGTTTTGTGCTATCAGTTGCTATCCAGTGGGAACTATATTAAGACTATCATGTCACAGAAATGCAGCTGAACTAAATCTGCCATTCCAAGGTGAGAGAGCAGTACTTCAGTCACCAGTTTATACATTTTCCTTGGCCATTTGCCATCTGTCTAACTAAATCAAAGCSAAATCTTCATCAGAAGAGAAAGCATGGCTGTTTTCATGCTGTTTATCAGAGAAAGAAGACCAGAAGCTGCCCTGGGAGTGAGATGGTCTCATCATGTCCTTGTTTATTCCCTTTTTACATATGATGTGCTGGTTTCTCCTCCCATTATCTGTTCAGCAGCTTAAATGGCTGTTGTTTACACAGCTGTAAGTGAGGGTTAGTCAAGCAGGCATCATGAATGTTTGGAAAGCAAATGAGACACAAACCTTTTTCTTTTTTGTAAACCAAGACCAGTCTATGTCTAGAATCTTACAGTTCCTCTGTCATCCATTTTAACCATTTAGTAAACAGGCTGTTTTTGAAAGTGATTTTCCCTAGGTATGTTGACAAAATRTGGCAGAAAATGAATACTTTTTCTTTGTATATTTGTTGATTCTGGATTTTTTTCTTAGAAAATGTAACATATCTCTCTACCTAAGGCATGGTGGTAAAGGAAAAAAATTTTATCACATTTTTGATAGAACTGTTCTATTAACAGCCTATGAGAGAAATTCTATATAGTTGCTGCTGGATTGGATTCTGAAGTATTTCTTAGAAATAGATTTATATACCTTAGCATAACCTTGATCCAACGTATGCTTAGCATATGTTTGATGCAAAAACATGCATCRGTAATATAAGATTCAGTGGATAATATGGATTAGCATATGCTCAGACGTCAGCATACAGTGAAACACTTGCCTAAATAGTGTTCTGTTAACAACTGATCTGAAAGAAACAAAACATAGSACCGATGGGATCTAAAATACTGCAGCCCTGTACCAACAACACTCACAGATGCAATCAGAAAACTGGTTGCAAAAGTGAAAAATAGTCATTATAACTTCATGACTTCAAAAAGCTCATCAAAATTCAGATGACTCTGAGCAAACAGCTCGAGTAAGAAGTCTTACTTTCAGAATCTGATTTTCAAGAATACAGTAAAAATATATTGGTATGTGCCTGTTGCCAGGATGTACTTGTTTAGGTTTCTCAACTGACCCCATATGTGACAAGCTGCAACACCTAACACGTGCACGTACAGTGCATATACATATAAATGCATATAAACAAGTTAAGGATTAGTGCAAGTGATGCACAAGTAAAACTTAGTAGCTAAGACTATGTCCACAGACAACTGAAMTTTCACTTAACARTTAGAAAGCCTGTAAYATTTAGGAAATTCAGRATCTGTACTCATRCACCAAATTTCTAGCCTTAAGGAGCCTTTTGGATCGAATTTATAAACTGTTCCTTGGCAGCCTCACATTTTTGGTGCTGGTG
Organism: Alauda arvensis; assembly: GCA_902810485.1. NCBI lineage: Eukaryota > Metazoa > Chordata > Aves > Passeriformes > Alaudidae > Alauda > Alauda arvensis. The sequence goes on along the minus strand of CADDXX010000012.1, from coordinate 2,778,159 downwards.
GTTGGTTAGATTGCAGGGGTGATTGATTTTGTTTCAATATTAATCAGTCTAGAAGGGACTTACGGTTTTGGACACCAAAATCATGATTTTGACTTCTAAATCCCACCAATTACTGTTAAATATATTGCAATATATAACTGGTTCTATTTCACATAGCCAGGAGAAAGCAACATCTAAATTAGCTGTAGGTACCTAAGTGGGCCCAGGTACCTTAGTGGAGAGATCTCCATGGCCACGCCTGATGCAGCCCAGGACAGGATTTTCCCTCTTGGCTGCCAGGGCACTGCTGAGTCATGTTCAGCTTGCCAGTGACCAGGATCCCCAGGTCCCTCTCTGTGGCACTGCTCTCCAGCATCTCATTCCCCAGCCTGTCTGTACATCCAGGGTTGTCCCATCCCAGGTACAGAATCTGGCACTTTCCCTTGTTGGTCTTCACAATCACAGTTGGTGATTGCCCAGCCCTCTGATTTGTCAAGGTCTCTCTGCAGGGCCTCTCTGCCCTCAAGGGACTCAGTAGCTCCTCCCAGTTTTGTATCCTCTTTGAACTTGCTCTGCTTCCCTTCCAGTCCTGTGTCCAAGTCATTTATGAAGACGTTGAAGAGTAAGATGGAGCCCTGTGGAACCTTATTAGTGTCAGGTCCCCAGTCTGATGTCACCTCATTCACTGTAACCCTTTGTGCCTGACTCCTGAGCCCGTTGCTCATCCATCCCATGATGTATTTCTCCAGCTGTGTGCTGGACATTTTGTCCAGATCCTGTCAGAGAAAATATCAAAAGCTTTACTGCTATCCAAAAACATTACATCAACTGGGTTCCCTTTATCAGCTAGGTGGGTTACATTGTCATAAAAGGGAATTAGGTTTGATAAGCAGGACTTTCCCCTAATGAAGACATGCTGGCTGTGACCAATGACCATGTTGTTTTTCAGGTGTTTTTCAATAACTCCCAGAATAATCTTCTCCACAACTTCAGGCACTGAAGTGAGACTGACAGACCAGTAGTTGGCAGGGCCCTTCTTCTTGCCCTTTTTGAAAATCAGGACAATGTTTGCCATCTTCCAGTCAGCTGGGATCTCTCCAGATTCCAAAGACTCCTCAAAAATGATTTAGAGAGACCTCACAATGACATGAGAGGATCTTTGAGTATTCTTGGTTTAAACCCATTAGGTCACAGTCTTACAGGAATCCAGATGGAGCAGCAGATCCTGCACAAGTTCAGGGTCATCATTCTCACAGCCATGGTCCCCCAGCTCAGATCAATAGTTCCCCCTTAGCTTGCCATCCGTGTTGAAGACAGAGGCAAAGAATGCATTAAATGTCTCTGCCTTGTCTATGTCCCTGTTTGTGAGATGACCATCCTCATCCTGTAATGGGCCCATGTAATTTCTGTGCTGCCTTTCTCTAGTAATGTATTTTAACTCCCCTCCTTTTTACTGTCCCCCTCAGCAATGGCCAGCTCCAACTCCAATTGAGCTTTGGACACACACATTTTCTTCCAACAGTGGCCAGCAGCATCTCCATATTCCTCTCACGTTATCCGACCTTCCTTTCACTAGACTATACTTTATTTGCCCCAGCTCTGAAAGAAGATCCCTGCTAAGCCAAACTGGTCTTCTGCCTCACCTTCTTGACTTTCAACATTCTGGATTTGCCTGCTCCTGTGCTCCTAAGCAGTGGCACTTTAAAAGTAACCAGCACTGAATGGACCCCAACACCTTCAAGGGCATTTTCTCAGGGGACCTTGCCAACTAGCTCCCTGAGGAGCCTGAAGTCTACTATCCTCAGATCTTCAGAGTTGAAGCTGGAAGTTTCCTCTAGTCACCAGATTTTAAACTTGATTGCTTTGTGGTCTCTGTGTCCAAGAGACACCTTCAATCACCACTTCAGTGACTGGAGACCTTCCTTGTTATTTAAGCATCAAATCAAAAAGGGCATATTTCCTAGTTTGCTCCCTTAGTACTTGTACCATGAAGTGAGCATCCAGGTAAGATTTAGCAACCTTCTGGATCTATTTGTGCCAGCTGTTTGTGGTTCCTASTTAGCATCTGGCAAGTTGAAGTCCCCCCAGAGGACAAGGGAAGCTGACTGGAGGTGTCCATTAGTTCCTCAAAGAACAATCCATCAGTGTCATTGTCCTAGGTGGTTTATGGTAGACTCCCACAATCACATTCACGTTGTTTCATCCTTACCTAGAGACTTTAAATCACACCACTGCCAAACATAAGCTCCATACATTCCAGCCACCTCCCAGCCTCACCTGCCTTGCCTGAAGAGCCTGTCAACATCCAGTGTGGCACTCCAGGCACAGTTTCATCCCACCATGTTGAAATGCCAATGATGTTGTACAAGTGCAAGCACTGAAACATTTCAAGTTTTGCCATGCCACCTCAAATCATACTTGTTATAATCCTCAAATATTCACTGCTCATTACAGCTTCTGGATTCAATGTTATGAGGCCTGTTAGTAGTATATTACTCCACATTGGTGGTTCAAATGCATACTACAATGTGCAACAGTTAAAACCACAATTATAATCAAACATTATTATTATTTATTATTATTATCGATTATTACTTGAAATGCACCCAGCTTGGCACTTGCTAGAAATTAATCAYAAATAGCTTTATACAGTTTGCTAAAAGAATAAATGACAAGACTTCAACCCAAAGCATACATTTTTTCTCTCTTAGGTACAAAGATGTATAGAACAGCAGGTTTTCATATCCTACAGGATAAAGTTCTTTCCTCCTTTATCTTTTCTTATTTCTGAAACGTTTCCTACATTTTATGAATGGCAGGGCAGAGAAGAATAGAATGAGGCAATCAAACCTTACACAATTTTTTGCACTTCTTTGGGTTTTTTGACTGGAAAGTGACAACAGGGGTTTTAATTCCTGATACATACACTGGGAGGATTGTTTCAAGGCACAGCTAACAACAGAAATTTCCAGCAAGTGGAATCTAAATAAAAAGAAGTCTTGAGAGCCCTAAGTAAAGAAAAGCGTGAACACACAGCATTCCACAAATCTAACAGCCTTTAACCACATGGAAGAAAAGTTCCGAGTTAAAGGAACATTTGAACAAATCTCRCCTGTTTGCACTTCATACAAGGTGGACAAACACTTATAATGCACAAAAACACAGAATGGGAAATAAGCAAGAGCTCTGTGAACCAGGCTGAACTACAGATACCTGCAACAGGGTAACACAGATTAAGTTCTTCTTTTCYGCCTTTTAAGTTCTGCCTTTCATAAGCATGGCACAAACTAATGCTGACAGATGATGTCCATATGCACCATGGGAGCTCTCAAAGCACCACGCCTGACTTGAGTATGTGGCTTGTCAAAGCCGAGAGGATGTGTGGCTATTCCAGCATTCTTTGCAGCAAGAATAGTTTATAAGAAGATCCAACAACAGTCTTTTCTCCTTTTACTTTGGAAGAAAAGAGGATAGTAACATCTCTATTCCATTTTGCTTTATTCTAGTCCAAGACCATATGATGTAAAGTAGTTCTCACTAGCTCCTTATGGTTTCCTATGAGRTMCTGATGACCTTATCAGAGAAGAAAYAAAGGTGAGGCATGCATTTTGTTAGGGCCTGATAAGCCTGGAGGGGAAGGAAGAACAGTTATTTTCCAGACTGATCACAGCAAAGCTGTGCTCACTGCTGACAGCATAATGGAGTTAGTACTGACAGCAGAGTATCTATCTGTTGACATTACAATCAGTCACACTGTGTTCTTCATCCCCTTTCCCCCCACAGTAAGGTTAGGATATGTCCTCAAATGTCCCTTGGACATGAGTTCTTTTTACATGACTCAAGTCTTCTGCTAATTTTTTAGTTCTGGTTTTGTTTCATCAGCTAGCTGAACTCTCCTGAGTACTACCWCCTCACAGGCCCCAGAATGTTTGTCAATCAGCTGTTAATGACATTTCACAGGCAACTTCTTGAGTGCTGCTGAGTGCTACAGTCAGTGATCCAAATATTTGTGACAATTAGGTCATGGATATTTTAACCCTCTTTACAAGTCTGAAAGATCACAAGTGATAGGAGAAAATAGCCAAAGCCTGGAAGCTGTAAAGTCAGCATCCTGGCAAAAAAACCCCAATTTCTCTAAGGCTTTCTGGAAGCTGGATCAGCCTGGAGTGTAAGAAAAACACAGAAAGAATACCGAGATTTGTATTCTGGAGGAGAAAAAATGCTGCACAAGTAAATCTTGTAATTTCTTGTACTCTGTTCATCCTTACTGTGGGTTTGTTCCCTTCTCCAAACKGGATCAGTGTAGAAATGYGAAGKCAGCTTCAAGAGTTCTWTTTTCAATTAGTGAATTTCCAAYAGYATTTTCAACACCCAAAAYATTTTATAAGAAAAGCTCAAAAATCCAGTACAATGGACTAGTAGGAAAGACAGGAGTAAACCAGGCAAGGACACTTCAAGAGACTGACAGCAGAGGTAGACTAACAACAATGTAGTGGTTTGAGTTTTTGCTTTCCCAGCAACCTTCTCTTAGGACTCACATTAATTCTAGATAATGCTAACAAGCTATCACAGTTGTGCTGATTTTGGCTAGTACAGAGGTCTTCAGAGTGGCTGGTACAGGGCTGTATTTTGGATCGGCGCTGAATGCAGGGTTGACAACACAGAGATGTTTTTGTTATTGCTGAGCAGGGCTTACACAGAGCCAAGGCCTTTTCTGYTTTTTGTTCTGCCAGACTGGTGAGGAGGTTGGGGGTGCATGGGAGCTTGGGAGGAGACACAGCCAGGATAGGTGACCCCAACTGACAGAAGGGATACTCCAGGCCATATGGCATCATGCTCATATACAAAATGAGGAGAAGAATGAGGAAGAGGGGGATGTTTGGAGTGATGGTATTTGTCTTCCCAAATCACTGTTACACGTGATGGGGCCCTGCTCTCCTGGASATGGCTCAACACCTGCCTGCCCATGGGAAGCAGGCAATTAGTTCCTTGATTTGCTTTGCTTGTGTGTGTGGATTTTGCTTTCCCTATTAATCTGTCCTTACCTCAACCCATGAACTTTCTAGGGAGTGAGTGGCTGCTTGGGGCTTGGTTGCCATTTGAGGTGAAACCACAACAACTAAATACAACTTCTGGTTTTAATAATATGCTCCTTTAAACAAGCATACTAATGGGTGTTTGTAGAAGTTTGGACAAAAACCAAAATCACTCAGGTCACAGACTTGATTCCATATCAGATTTCATTGTTACAGTACAGCCAATGAGACTGTTTACTCTTACCTGTAGTAATTGCTCAATAATACTGCCAAGTCTGTTGATGTACARTATTTAGAAGGTGCTTCTGCTATATTTTCACTGCTAATGATTCACTGATAACATATTCCATCCTAGAAAAACCCCCTCTCAGGCACACACTTCCGAGACACTGACAAGTTTTAAATTTTTCTGCTGCAGTTAAAGCAACACCAATACTTCACAACCAGCTTTGGCTTTCCATTGGTTGTGTGTGCAGTTGAAATCATGCCAAGCATGCAAAAACCCGCTGGCGTTTACCTGGCGAGGTACGGAAGCGGCACTGTCCGGTCATTGGATCATACTCCTGGTTTTCATCAGAGCACAGGCACAGGAAAGAACCATCAACATTTTCACAGAGGGCTTCGCCACATACTCCACTCAGCATTTCACATTCATTCACATCTGGGGGAAAAAATCCCAAACATAAATCAACTGAGACCCACTACTGACTGTTCTTTTATCTGCTGTATCTGTGCCAATATTGTCTGCCAGATTACAGACGTGATCTCTGGGGAAGGATTAAAAACTCACTAATACCTAAGTGGATTCATAAACAAGTAGTAAGTCCTTTGAAATAAAGACCCCTGTAAGTCACAGTACAGTTTATAGACTATTAGTGCTGATTAGGTGCTGACTGTAGACCAGAACACAGKTTTTTTGGTGTTTCTCATTGTTAAATACTTGCTTTTCTGTGCATTCTCTTATTAGGATTTAAGACTCCAAGTACTTTATATTATCGAATTTTCACTAAGCTCAAGGAGCAAAATGAACAGGTTTTGGTGAGATTCAGACTGAACTACAGAAAAGATAATTCATTTTCCTCCCCAAAATACCATTTTTCTTGCAAACCATCACCAAACAGAAAATTTCCCAGCCCCATTGCCACCATAAATCTATGCATGGACTCACAGGCTGCTCTGGGACCCACAGAAGTTGTACCCAGGTCACCCAGGGACYCCCACTGAACACTGCAAAATTCCTCTCTCCCAAAAATTCCACATATTTTTAACTTGGATTCCATACACCTGCTAACTAGCCAATCCTGAAATGCTTTTTTGACTGGTAGAATTGTTGCCTGTTGCTTAAACAACGATTACCAAATACTAACACGATTACTTTCTTTTTAGTTGCTAACATTTGTAAACCTACTTCTAATGAGAGAATCTCATTAGTAGACAGAAATTATGCTGATTACTATCTGAAATAGTAATTTCTGTATCACAATTCAGAAATTCCTATAACCAAGTGTGGTCTAACATAAAACTTGTGAAGCATTATTTCATCCTTTCTACCTCTTGCCTACCAAAATCAAGTCATCTGAAAAAAAKCTTATTTTTGTGTGTTTTTGTATAAATATGGATTTTAATTTAGAGTTTGCTCACATTTAAAACATGTATTCAGATTTTTCCTTATCTTTTTACTGGGTTCCTGTCATAAGGAGTAAGTTTTCTTTGGGGAACATTGCCAAGTCAAGAACTAGAGACTTAATTTTTCCTTATATTGTTTTGGCTGATAACTGGCTTCAAAATTTGTAAGAGTATTTTATACTATATAGTGTTATAAAAGAAAAAAATAAACAAATGCATTATTTTGTGGTTCAGAATTACTTCAATGGGAACTCAAAATTAAAATTCATTTCATACCATACTTTCCTTTCYCCTTTTATTTGTTACTTTCTTAGCTTCATTTGTTTTCATCCATGAAAAGTCACTGTATGACAAAATACACCTTGGTATGCAGCAAAGTAAGTGTCAAATGGCATAAAGAATTTTGTAACRAAACTATTTAATATGTTAGGAAATGCATACAAACACTCTGTAAAACTTCTAATTCCTCCTCTCTGTTTGGTATTCCATTTAGGTCTCAGTAAATGTGTTTCATCCTGAGTCTGGCATGAAGAAATTGCTTAATGAATACCTTTCCTTGATCTGGAATTAATTTTATTTTACAAACTTTTGCTGCCTCAAGTGGTTCTCCAGCCATCAGTATTAACAACAGATCTGGAAACCTATTAGTCACAAAAGAACTGTGCAATATTTACACATCTACAAAAATCCCACATCATTTCATGGTGATAGGTGTCTTTCCTGGAGCTGGAAGCTAATGCTAAAATCTGTTTAAACACCATATGCCTAGGGAGGTGCCATCTAATACAGCCTGGCTGTGCCACATTCCAGATGTTATTTCCTGCAGGGGGTAGTGCAGAGTCCTCAGCTAAGAGACTAAACAGATGTAGCACTTAAATAGGCTAAAATATTAAATTCATGCTATTATATTTGTGAATGGTCCTGACATGCAGAAAYACTCAGGTTTCTTGGGTTTTTAGAAGAAATAAAGTGGCTCAGCTTATTTGCTGTTGGCTTCTGTTTGTCCTAATAACAGGTTTTTTCATTAAATAGATACAAAAAGTAAAGATTCCATCTGGCACAAAGTTCAGTGAGTAAAGAAGAGAAGCTCAATCCTATTTTACTAGCAAGTGGCGTAACTTTAATTAAAAATGTCAGAAAACAAAAATGTGAAATGCCTTTTGTTGGAATGCTGTTTTTGCCCCCTTGAGCTTTGCAGCAGTGACTTCTGGCACCTGTGGACTCACCTGTGCACCCCTGCCCATCCTGTGTGTCCTGGTAGCCCTGGTAGCAGAGGCAGCGGTAGGAGCCGTCCATGTTCTCGCAGAACCCGTGGCGGCCGCACACTGTGCCGTTCGTGCACTCATCCACATCTGCAAGGAAGCATCAGCATCAGACAGGCTGTGTGACAGCCACAGGCACACACTCACCAGGAGTGCAGAAAACCCACAGATGGGCCATACTGCAGACAGATGCAGCTACGTCTCAACACATTGGGAAGGAACACAAGCACAAGACACAAAATTTAATGTCAGCACATGAACAATTGAAGAAACTGCTTCAGTGTTAGCTTTGCAGTAAGTATGTCAGCAGTGGTCAACTGCCTCCACCTATCTGTTTCACCAAACTTGCTAACCACAGTATGATGTTACATACCACAGACTAAAGGCATAGTTTAAATTTCTCTGACTGACTTACAGATTCTACCAGTGTAGTATTATACAGTCAACAACATGAGTGAAACTGAACTCATTGTGCCTACAAAAGGAGTTCAAGGGTATAGCTACATCCCCTYTCCAGAAGTGCTGCACAGATCTCATTCTGGCCCTCAGCACAGATAACAATTTCATAGTATAAGTGATAAATACCTGTGGACTCAGCCTTCTGTCTTAAGTCCTGTAAATCTACACATACAAGTCAYCTTACTCAGGTACACAAAGTAATTCCAATGCCAGAATGTTTTCTATACTGGCCTTTTCATTTGTAGTTCCAGTTTTGGTTTGCTGGCCTTACAAGTAAGTCAGTTGCATGTGTAAGTCTGTTCTTTGACTCAGCTGTCCATCAAATTACAATGAAGCAGAGATGCTTGTAGCAGACTGTGGTWTATTTTTGTAAGTGTATTACAAGTGCTAGGAATGCATTATTTTTATATCCACTTAAAKTAAGACCTAAACCCAAAGCCCTGGCCATATGTGGTCATTAAAGATATAATGAGGTGCTTTTCAGGAGGAAGAACCTTAGCTGARACTGTGAACCTGCCAGGATACAAGGATTAGTACCTTCAGCCTTCTATATTCCTCTGCAGTMTGAAGCAGAGAAATTACCACTGTACTTCCTTCCTAGGAAACATTATGCTGTTAAGTATGGCTGCTGACTTCCTTCTGCACATTTCCTCAAGCGATAATTTCATTTTAAATGGGGAATAAAGTGATTTGTCTGAGTTATATAGCTTGTTACTATCATTAATTCTGCACATTTTGGTAGCCCTTCATGTGATGGAGCCTACCATCATTCTACCTCCAGTGAAGGCCTGTGGCACTCCCTGAACTAAAGAACTGCTGGGAYCAAATCCTGCAGTGCCACAGAGAGAAGACTTCTCCAAACAGGTGAGCAGCACCTGCTGTTTTTCTGTAAGGACAGAGTAGGGCTCAAATACAGTCCTGCCTACTGCTCCAGCTCTTCACAGCTGTGTCAAACAAAAACCTAGAGAAGTCAGCAAAGATGCACTGCATTCTTACCTGATAATACTCACCAAACAAAGACTTTTTACTTTTAAATTGTGTTTTATGCTCAACTAAAAGGGAACCCTTGGGCTTTGAACCATGTGGTCACAGCCCCCCAGGCTATTAAAATTTGAGCAGCATGTTATTACCATCCCTACCTGTTACCTCTTGTGCTGCCCTTTTGCAACCCAAGTGCTCAAATTCACCTGCACAAGCTTTGCATGCCTCAGAAGTGGTGTTTTTGGGATCTTGAAAAGCTTTTTCTGTATGCTGTGGTGGGGTCTAAACAGGTTTGGAATGCCATGTAGACTTTTAAGGCCAGAAGTGTCTATCCAGAAACTTCTCAAAAAGGTTAAAAATCCTGTATCTGGAAATTTCTGTACCAATGGAACAAATGGTGAGATTTTAACATTTTTCTCAGAAAGGCACGTAATTTCATGTTAAGATGTTTAAGTGATGAAAAACTCACTTCTACTGAGCTGATCCACTGGTTAACAAACTTCAGCCTACGTACAAAATGCATGCAAAAACTGTAAGTACAAATAGACCAAAATCGAGGACACATTTATGATTATAATTGATGGTTATAAAAAAGTACTTGCAGATGGAACTGGCAGAAAAATTTATTTGGTTTGTAAGTTTTGTAGTAAAGATATGAATGGTCTTTACATCTTGATTTATTAAACACAGGGAAAATATTCAAGGAATTTATTTTAGAAAAGGCTATTGTATTTGGCAAAGAATGCAATAGCCATTATGCTTATTCTCAAGGAACTGAACATGAAAATTTGGATGGTTTCTGGATATTGAACTTATTGAAACCTACCACAAAACCTTCCTAGCAGAATTAATTCAGCAATGTGAATAAGSAACTTATCTGTGCTAAAGACTGTCAGAGGTGAAAGGTCAAGAACTACCTTTTTTACCTTTTCCTTTTCAAGTACCCAAAGTGACAGACTTATAAAAAGATGCATATGGAGTTACTGGGAGGAAGACAATAAGCTTTTACAGTTGTGCTTTTCTGGTCCCTCCTTCTTGCTGCTGTGCACTGTCCCTGCATAACATTATTATGTTATAACGATATTGTCTCATGTGATCAGCACAGTTTCACATACCTAGTAAAAAATCTGAGTACTGTCTCTTAATCAGAAAGCTCTGTTAAGAAAAGGAATTCAAAACGAGTAAACAATGGTGGCTTGACAGCCAGGAATTTCAGACAACAGACAATAACACAGTGTTTGTGTCTTCAGTAATTCAACTATGGTTGAAATACAAGAAGTTCCCGAGCCACGGGACAGTTACTGTTAAAAACCTGTGCAGAAGAAAACTACAACTGGAGATTTTAGACTTACTCAAATTACAGAACTCSTCTTACTTAAAACCTAAATGTTAAAGGCAACAGAGGAATGGTTCATGCAGCTGGTTCTTCACAGGTAAAACAAGGTCATTGACTGAAAAGCCGCAGAAACAAAACTTGTGATTGTAGCAAGTATCCTAATTCAGTATATAACACAGCCACAGAAGACAGGTTTGGTTGTTTTTTTAAAGGTACAGTCTGAACATCTTCCAGTGCATGGGATATTACAGAGAAGGTCCAAGCACCAAATATTTTTCCTTGTCTAGACATTTCACTCAAAGGACTCTTTTTATGGCCGGAAAGGACATTTGTTTCTTTAATCACCCCATAAAGAGCGAGGCTTATAATCAGCAATTCTCTTGCTACATGGAAACCAAGTCAGGGGAAAAAAACTAAATACTAAACTAATACATCCTATGTCTATAGAGTGACTAAAGCAGTTCTCAGTAATTGCAACTTATTTTAGAATCCATGAATCAGTGTTACCTGCTTTAATCACGAGGCAAGATGCGTGTATGCACTCATTCACACTTCTGTGCAGTTCAACACTGTGTTCCTGTTTTCTGACAACCTGAAGGCAACCTCAACCTTGATATTTAGCGTGATACTTAAATCTCACTGAAATCTACTTACATAGCAACATATCTGGAAGAAGTACTGGTTCCTAAGACAGATCTGTRAAGTGATTAGAGAAGCAAAGCTCGGTTTCTGAAACTYCCAGGGCTACCCCTAACATGCATACATAAAAAGGAAGAAGCAGGGGTTGGAGAGCTCTGGTGGGAWGTGCAAGTTATTTTGGACTGCCTGATGCAGCAGTGAGAAGCCAGTGAGAGACATATGGGATAGGACAGAGACAGAAGAGGTTCTTGAGGCAGACTATTGACTTAAGCATTAGAGAACCTCTAACTTGAGCTTTTGCCAGCGCATTCAACTAGCAACCAGCTGGGTAAACCATCATCTTTACATGAACCCCAGAAAGCTCAACAAGGAACTAAGGAGCACTCTGAGAGCCTCCAGTTCAGAGAGCCTRGCACAGTCAAATTGCTGAGCCTGGGGCAAGGCTGCAGTGGAATGTCACTGCTGCAACAAAAGTTTGTCTACACCTTGGAAGAAGACACAGTCTCCACAGCTGTCCAGTTTACTTTGGCCAGTGGCCACAAAAACTCCATACCAGAACTAAACCACATGATGTTCTTAAATGTTTTATGCTGTTGTTGTTTCAAACTTCAAAAAAAACCAAAGTCAAACTCATACAAAAAGTCCGGAGATATGGAAAATCTGCTCCCCAGGTACAGAGAGGTGTGTGAATCCAGGAAAATTTTCTCAGGTTCTTTCTCTGATGGTATAAACAGTTATTCTCACCCACTTAACAAGAATTAAATTCACAGAGGCACTTAGTGTAAAGAACAGTAGCTCCTGCRGCTGGAAGCCACATGCTCTCTCAGTACCTGGAATGTCACACATTCCTTTTGTTCCGTCTCTCCTTTCAGCATGAAGCTGACACCACTACAAATATTGACAATGATGCCATCAGTGCTCCCTTAAAATCAGKTTTTTTTTCAAAACTCTGGAGTTGTTTTTTATTAAAATGACAGAATGGAGAAACTAATTGTGGTGGAAAAGGASTGCTGCTGCTTCAGAGACTAGAAGTACCCTTGCTTCGCCAAGTTATTAAAATACTTTTCCAAGTGCTGAATATAAAGTCTGATCTGTATCCCATACAMAACACCAATTACTTGTGAAGCATGCTCAACTGGTTTTGTGCTTGTTTTATTCTTCATTAAAAAGTTCCAAAACTAGTCACAGTCCTGGAAATGAGATCTTGTGACTTCATCTTTYTCTGTTGAGTAAAAGTTTGGCTTTTTTGTTCTAATGGAGATTAACTTTGTATTACTTCATCATATATGACAGCAACCTCCTCCTGGAAACTGTGCTATTTAATAAAATATCAGAGATGCAGAGGAGCTTATTTTTTCTGGTACATCTCCTAACAGTAGATACCAATTACTTTGGATTTATTTTTTTTTAAGTTGTGTTCCTTTTCAGTTGTACTTTTTTTAATTTCTGGGAGTATGATTTCACAAGGTTAGTAAGTGTTCTTCTAGTTTCATTTCAAAATAAAGTGTTTGTTTTCTACAAAGAGAAGGCTGTATTCTTCTCTGGCCATGATTTTTTTTTTCCTCTTTTATAACTATGCTCAACAGTGAGACAAAACACCTGCTAYTACTTTTCTTGCAGAGCAACTGAAGATATATGGCCATATCCTTCCTGAACACTGGGTGAAATGTATACATGCTGATGAAAAGAGTCCATGAACACACTTTGGAATTATCCCTATTACTTCAAATCATAAAATACTGCTTCCTCCATGAATCTGTGGAGTTACTCAGATTTGCTCTCTCTAGCCTATGTGACCAGGCTTTTGTCTTGGCAGTAAGAGAAYATTTCTTTCAACTTATGCCATGATTACAAAATGAAGTAAATTTTTAGAGAGAAAAAGCACAAAAAAACACTTGAGAAGATTTTACAATTATCAATAATTATTAAAACACAAATGGCATGTTTGATGTTATGCTATGTATCTAAATATACAGCACTTATTCCCTGACATAAAGCGTAACAGTGACCTTACCAGCACGGTATTTCATTYCATGAGAGAGATCACATTACTAAATATATGGCAGGTTATATGCCAGCTTCAGTAATAAAGCTGTAATGCTCATTTTTCTCTGGTATACAGCTCAGGTGTAAGAGCTATAATGCAACAGTCAGACATGAGTTTCACAGTATACCTCATCCACCAAAGCACGTTTGCACTGTCCTTAAGCGAACTATGAGAAGAATTGTCCTGTGCAAGCCAACCACATATGGATTTACTGGCCTATAATTTGGGAGAGAGAGCAGTTGCTTACTTCTTGGGTGCTTGAGATYCACTACCCATTGGTTCTAACACTGAACTATCATCTGCTCAGTGCTTCTTCTCAGAATGCATCCTGCTGAAGTACTACTGTATAATTTTTTTCCCCTTCTGAACTTTTCCCACAAGCCTTATTGTCTTGAACACTCCTCTCAACCRTAACAATAGCCATTCTTAGTCTAGTTAGGGGAGTGTTTATTTTCTATCAGGATTGCTGACTTCACAAAGCCACATACCTTCTTSGTATCACTGAGCACAAGTGTCCTGTTTTAAATTCAGTGCAGGAGAGCAGCATCACTTGCAAACGTGTATACCACTAGCAACAGGATATACTCTCATGACACAGCAACATAAAAAACCTAGCTACCCCTAAATTCCAGGCTCCTGGTTGATGCTTCTATAAAGATCTAATTACTGCTATTTACTCCATTTCTGCCATTTCAAAATGCCTTAAGTTCTACAATAGAACTACTGGATTTCACTACAATTTCTTACTGGAGTTACTGTTTTGTTGCCTAATCTGTATATTTTAAGTAGAAGTTTGGACAAGTAAGATTCTGTTGTCTTCCACACAGCAATGGGAACATTCAGGTAGTTCAGGCTTGCTGATAATGCACTTAAGCTTCAAATTAGATAATACCAAATATTCATGTGTGTCTTACCCACAGAAACTTACAGAAGCCTGATTCCAAACACACTTGCACATCATCCATTTATGACAAGAAGAACAAAGGGGCCTTAAGTGGCAAGTTTTAGAGTTACTAGTGACTGACTGACTACTTTTCTCACCCTCTTAAGAGCAGCAAATCAATGGGAATGGATCATTATAACTTTCTCACCTTCGCATGTTCGGCCATCTGCAGACACCGAAAARCCCCGCTCACATATGCACTGGTAGGAACCATCCGTGTTTAGACACTCTCCATGAGGTGAACAGAGGTCAGATCTCTCACATTCATTGATATCTGAAAGCACAGAGGCATTTAAGAGCTTTACAAATCATCACAGCCTTAATATTAAGCCTAAGTTCAATTAATCTTACAAGCAGCTTCTACTTCCACTGGCTATGTAAATAGGTGTGTGAACAGCTCATCTTCCAGAGCAACCAAATCTCCTGGGATCATTCTTAAACTCTGCATAGATGCCATTATGTTCTGCTGCACATACTCTTGCTATGTCACTCTGTGATGAGGATGAGCAGAGAGTGATTTGTGAAATATCAGCATAAGCACCATCCCAGCCAATATTTCTTCTATGTTACAGGAATTCTCAACTCCATCTCACTGCATTTTGATGGTTGCACACTGTTCAACTTGGGCATCTGACTCCACACGCTAACTAGCAGGTTTGGAGCTGCATCTTTYCCAGAAGGCTGATTTTATACAATTTAAAACCAAATGCTCTTTTTTTTTTTTTGCTGTTGGGAAGTGGGAATGATTCCAAGAGRTTGCTATGTAAGACCTTAGCATTGTCTCTTTTGCTGGGCTCTATTTTAAACTTAGAAAGCATTTTTGAAACTTGTGGATCAGAAAAACAGGTATTTCCTTCTGATTGGTGTCTCATGTTAGSAAGTGAATCTGCCCTCAGAACTTAAGGACTTCACTCTTTCATTAAGGTACTATCACTTTCATATCAATTACCATTCATGCTGTAACTGTACTTTTGTACTTTTTGCTTTACAAAAACCGATTAAGAAGCATCCAGTACCATGCTAAGACCAAACACRAATTTACAAACAAAACTTATCCGTGAGGCTTATTCATCCCTTATCCAAACACTAGAATTTCTCATTCTYAGCTGTACCTCTTGCTGCTTACAGCCATCCAGAATGTATCAAAGTAGCCAGCAATTTTGATATACTAGAGAAATTATGATTTCATATCACATCATCTCACGACTATGACATCCATGATAGAATTTTCTCTAGCTACAAACTAATTCTAGCCTGTGTGTAAACCTTCCAACCAGTGTCCTGAAATCATGGCCATAAGAGGAAAGAAAAGAGACAGGCAGCTTGGGGAAGTTTYATCTGTATGAGGTGCCTATGGAAAAGTCAGTGCACTGTGCTGAACACAACACCTACATCTATAAAGCTTTCTCTGAATTCATAGCAAATGCAGACCACCAACTACTTCCTGAAGTCCTCTGAAAGTTGGGAATGGTGGGAGATCAGCAATGACAAGGACAGTATTGTACCTTCTCATACTGTACTCAAGATTTAGTTGTCTTAAAACTGCCAGAAAAATACTGGAAACAGAACCAGCTGATTACACGAGGTAGAATGATGTGTTAAAAGACAGGAAAACAAAATTACCAGTGTTAGGGAAATTGAGTATAATATCTCTGAAAGRGCAAACTGCAGTTTTTCATGTTTTGGAGTCTTTTCAACTGTCTCATTACCCAAATGCATATCCCTAACTTGTAGTCTAGTCCAGATTCAACTTGCAGACACTGCACCCTGTGATAAATTTGCCAGTTCAATTCAATAGCYCTCTGTCTGCACTGTCTGTCCCTCAGTTGGCTCATAAGTGCTTTCAGTTTTGTTATATTTATCCATTTAAAAGATGAGGCATATATCTGCTACTTTAGATGGCAAAGGGAAGATGATAGAGGGGTATCAAAGCTGCCACTGATTTTAGCTTGTGGTCAGTTCTCTTTTATCTGCTAAACCAAGGTTTAATGCMGTACTTCTGTATGCAGAATGCAACATTTTTCAGATTGGAAAGCAGTCCCATAGAATACTCAGGACTTTCACAGGGTATTTAGTGTTTGTTGCAGATCTTTGGTGTGGATGAGCTGGAATCCAGTTTCTCAGCTGAAGTCTAAACTGTGCACAAGAGAGCAGCCAAAGCAAAGTTCRGTGTTCTGGTCCTTCAGACATTTAGAACACGAGCATGTTACCACTTTCCAGCTAATACCATGGTTTCTGTCTCACAAAAATGGTGGGCAAAAGTGATGAGACATGGCTGGGCATTGTGCCAACATGAAGATGGGATTGTTCAGAACTAAAACCTGGGAAGTGTTTTCCTGGGTTTGGCAATGCTGACTCAGCCTCAGATAACACATTCCCTTCCTCCCCACCCATCCTCCACAAAGTACTSCAAGTGTTTTATAGAGGCTGTATCTAATGTGACTTGATGTTAACAATGCTGGTCTTGTCACATCTCTGATTCACAACACATGGAATGTTCTGTCAAAATAAATGTTTCCAGGATTTGGGAATAAAGCAGGGCTGTATCTCTGTTAGTTCTAACAGATTCTCTTTCAAATTATGAGGGCTGAAACTTCAGCCTCTTGGAATAATTCTCAGAGAATATTTACAGAGAGAACGGAATGAATGAGAATAGAAAATAAGAAGAGTAAGAAAGTACTACAAATGATAAATGAGATTCTCTTCCTTACCATGATCTGTGACTATACTGCACATTTATAATAATGATCCAGGTATTTTTTACACCTATTTCCTACCTTGACATCCCATATTCGCTCTCTGCTGGAAACCATCTGGACAAGTGCATTTGTAAGATCCTTCAGTATTTATGCAGCTTCCTCTTAGGCAAACATTGCTATCTTGAAGGCACTCATCAACATCTGAAATAAAAAGGCAACCAAATTATTAGATAATGCCAAAACTGATGAAACTTTTAATAGTTTCAACATAAACTGAAGCAACTGTGTGCATATGGAAATCAAGTTTACTATGCTTTASGATTCTTTCTTATTTTCCTTTCATCATGTCATCAAATGTCTCATATTTCTGGAGGGCTTTGAAATTTGAGTGTTTTATTCCTAGCACATATGACTCATGTGCAATCTGCATCTCTCACAAAAGCACATCACAACAGTAACGCAGCTGAAAAGAAATCCAAGCAGCTGCACATTAAGAAGACAGACACAAAAGATACCTACTAATGCAAAYTTAAAATAGTGATCTTTGGACATGCTTAAACCACCACACAGAAATCCCTGAGCTGGAAGTGGCCTGACTCAGGCGTCCCCCTGAGAGTGGGCGAGCCCAAGCAGGGCTGGGGTGCCTGGGGAGACTGCTCACACAGCAGCCACGTGGGCAGGRGGCTCCTAGGACAGGGACCACACTGTGTGCACTGCTGTGCTGGTGGTGGCTTCTCATGCAGTTCAGGAGATGCAGCACTGCCATTTCACAGGCTTTTAGCAGCTGGGTCAAGAAGCTGAATGGCTGCTTTTGCACAGTGCTGTATCCCAGCCATAAATCCAGCTCCAGTGTCCAGGCACACAGGATCTYGTTTCCCAGCTGCCTATACATCATGTTCAGGATCAAGCCTCAGGCCTGTCCATTCTGCCCTAGTGTCTCAATACCCATGGGATAAACGGCTGACACACAGCAGGGAAAGTTTCAGGATACAAATTAGACACGAGGTAATCAARTATTTCAAGAACAGGACACTGGCATTGTTTCCACCTCAAGTCTTWTCTTCCACATTGTCTTTCAAAGGGCTTAAAGGCAGCCCAGTGGAGGAAACAGAGTACAGCTACTATGGGTACAGGATTAAGTCAGCAAGTGCTGACATTCCAGTGATATKATACAGTTTTGGTTTCATTACAGCTAAAGATCACAAGGTATTTTGGTGCCTGTGCCTCTTAAGTTTTAAAAGCAAACAGAAAGTGAGAGAGTCRAATAATAAAACTGTCTCAAACAACTTCCCTCAGCCTCCACAGAGCCCTACCTAATAATCTACCCAGTCTATTGCCTTGATAATGTARTTAGCTTCCTTTGAAAAACAGTAATCAAAGACTTTTCCCAGTACCTTTGATTATTCTGAATTCTTAAGTAGGGATTTTAGCTGATTAGAATAATAACTTTTTCCTGTGCTGCAGGAATGAATAACAACTGTAATTAAAAAGAGGACATGACCTCATTTCTACATTTATCTTTGGAAAGCCCACACTTTATCATTCTCCTTGGGATTTAATCTATTTAATAAAAGTAAGAAATAGGAATAGCTTTCTTACACRAATGTTACTGAAGATAAAATTGCATTTAATGTTGACAAAGTTGTGACYTTTAGATAACCACATGTTTTATAACCATTTTCAACTGCAAAATAAATTGTGGCTTATTTRAACAGCAATTAATTTTGACTAGGAGCATGAAAAAAATAATGACTCCCTTGTGCTAAGTTAATGCCAAGTCTCACAACAAGAAGGTGTCCTCTGCCAAATTCAGTCAAAATGCATTATTTTCCATATAGGATTCAAACCTCCCTTTCTCTGATGCAACTCTTCATAGACCCTATGCCTGAGAATCCCCAGAAAAATGAGAGGCAGTAACTCATTTGAGTTACTTGACCTTGAGACATTTAATGATTTAAACCACCCTTTACACACGTATGCATGTCTTGAACATTTTGGCTAGCAAAATCTCTGAAAGCTCTAGGAGAATGCTGGAGACTTATGCTTCAGACTTTCTTCCAGTAACCCAGGTTCTTTGAGATGTACAGTCTGTATGTAAGTCCTGCTGGGGTAYATTCCTACTCCCTGTCTGTTCAGACAAGGCCTCACAGGTGCCCTCACACTTCATGTTCCCTCTTATTCAGGGTAACAATGAGCAGAAAGTCTCAATGTCACTTCATCTGAACAAGAACAAGATGCTGAATGACAGACCAAGGCAGAAGATAAACCTGCATGTGGTTGTGTATCTTGAAGACATACTGCATGTATACTTGTATACATGGATGTATACAAGCTATTTGTAAGTGACTTTTATTCTTAAGCAAAATACTGCAMAAGGGCTTCCAGACAAAAACTTCAGCCAGGGAGTTGCAAAAAGCACAGCTGAAAATGAGCACAGCATCATTCTGCTGAATTCTGCAATACCCCTAGAAGTTTGCACAAGTTATAATGATCAAACCTACAAACTTCTTCTTCCATGCAAAATCTCTAAGAAAATGTCTGCACCTGAAGAAATCCTAATAAAACAAGCACATTTCTTGCAAGTGGTTTCCTAATCACACTTGTTTCACAGCATCATACATTTTTTGGGTATTCTATGATGTGACAAATGTCCATACCTGGCTCTTYGAGAAACTGGACAAAATTTGAACCACTTATTTCTTTCCAGACAATTGTGCTGTGCTATGCTCACAGTTTTTGTCATCTCTTTCCTGCTTTCTCTGTGAAGTGTTAGAAAACATTCAGGTAAACAGGCTAATCACAAAATCAGAGGCCATTATGTGGAGAAATACTGGATGTCTTCTTAAGGTGATTTTCTTTTTAGTTTCAAAGGAGCAAAAAGCAGTCTATAACATCCTGTACTTCAGAAAATTTTGAAGGGATATAGTGAAACACAGAAGAACTTCTTCCACTTCAAGAGATTAATTATTTTGTGCAGGACTTGCAGTACTAACCAAAGACTTCAGAGAATAAACCGTGGCTACAGAAATTAATCACTCTCTCACTGAGTGGAGAAGCTGTAAATTTGGTTGCAGACTTTTAAATGAGACAAAGATCCTGGGGTAAGGGAATGGTTTCACCCTTTTCCCTTGTTTGAGTCAATCCCTCTTCTTTTGCATTCAAAGTGTCTGAAACTATTTTGTCTTGAAAACTGCMTTTGAGCAGCATCAAGAAAGAGTTAAAGCACAGACTGACCCTGACAGGCCAGGTGATGGAGAGCCTGCAACAGCTACCATGACTTCCTRGGCTCTATGCAATGCACCAAGGCAGTCTGAAGAGAAGTTTAAAATCTCATCTGAAGCCTAGTCAGAGCAAGTTAGATGAGTAGTGGTCAGGAATGACACCATATTATCTCCTCTTTGGGGGGCAGGAAGGACCTGTAATCCATTACACCACATTTTTCTTTGMTTCTTGACAGAGTATCTCTACATCTGCTGCAATTCACAAAGATCTTGAAGCCAGATGAGAGCAAAATTCTTTGACACAAATTTCGAGTGCATTGCATCATCAGCCCACATTTCTTGAAGCTGATGCAAGAGATGCTGGTGCTCAGCACAAAATGATGAGAAGATTGTGTTAAGTTCTTCCATGAAYATATTCCCCAAACAGCTCAGGACCAAAGAGTACCAGTGTGCTGAGGAGATTTTATAAGACATCCTTATTCTTTGTTGATGAGAACTTCAGGAGAGGCTGTCACTCACTGAATGTGGACAATCCAGTATAATCACTGATGATAAAGTCTGTTGGAAGTTTGCCTTGAGAAAACAGCATTTGKTTGGCCCAGGGGGAACTGCTCTTCTGCCTGCATCACTTGAAGAGGAGGATTCCTGACCTACTGCTGTGAGGGGGAAGGTGAGGACTGCCTTCCAAGTGCTGTGTGGAGAATAACACAGCAGCAGAACCCCATTTGGTAGAACAGCAGTAAGAAGCTKTATCTTGCAAGGTATCAGCAGTTACAGAAAGCACACCAGAGACTGAAAAGCTTTTATGAGCTAATGCCACATGTACAGTGAGACCTTAACTGAGAGCTACTTCTCCCTGCTAGTGTGAGATAAGCAAGCAATTGAGGTAGAATCTTTCCTGGAGATCGCTAAGAAGTAATCTTACATTCTCAAGGTGATTGTGAGTACCGCATAAGATAAAACATATCAGACAGCACAGCCAACAACAGAGAAGAGGGAGTAGCTTTGAATAGAATAAAAACAGAATAGCTTCAATAGAATAAAAATCAGTTTGCCAATCACTAGACAATTAAATTGTTTTACTTGAGAGATTATAGGTTTTTTTTCCGTAACACAGCATTTCTCACTACACATATTGTACATCTTTCACTTCTTGCTTTTGTTTTTACAAGCTCAGCACCTAGACTGCCTTTTGCTTTTGTTTTTACAAGCTCAGCACCTAGACTGCCTTTTGAGACAGTGCAAGCTGTGAGCTCCAGTAGATTCTGCTGGAATTTGTCATCTACTAAATACTTTCTCTTGCCAGTGCACATGTGTGATTGTGGTGGCTGGCTGCAGGTTCCCAAAACCAGCTGGAGAAGAAGTTTTAACTAGCAGGCCCCCATGAGAATAGTGTATGCTGGCAGAAGCTTTTGCAATATAGAGCCTCTGTGTCAGAACTTWAAGTTTGGAAAGGCTGACTTGTTTTYGGAAATAATGTCAACTGGTCTTCCAGTCTTAGTTTTGGGAACACATGTCCTGATTTTTTTTGTATGTGGAAAGATGACAGGGATTATTTCTAAGAATCCATTAAATTTGTGGCTGTGTTGGTGGGAACAAGTGGTAGGCAGCGTAGAGAAAGAAAGAGAGGCAACATATTTTTCTACTCCATCCTTACAAGAGTTCATGCCTATAGCTGAAATACTCAGTATCTTATTGAAAAAAAATCAGTCAGTAGCTTAAGCCCCTAAGCTTACCTTCACACTGATCTCCAGCAGATGATAATGAGTAGCCTTGGTTACAGATACACCTGAAAGATCCCTCTGTGTTCCTGCAGCGTCCGTTCGTACAGACTGATTGCTGCTGGCATTCATTAATATCTGCAGCAGCAGAGAAGTGAAACTGTTACACATCTGAAAACACCAATTACTGATCAAATGGTACCAAGTCTGAACAAGACAGCAAAGCACAGTATCAATATCCAGAACTGCTTAACTTGTTTGTGTTTATTAAATACAGTCAATGTAACACATAAAATTATATGAAATTGCAGACTTCGTGTTTTCCYTGAGATGACTGTGTTCAACATCCTCTCCTGTAATGCCAATTTATCCCTCAATGCACAATTGAGTACACACAGACTCACAAATACACACACATGCTGCCTGAGAGCTGCTCTTGTTTCTGTTGCATCTGGCAGAGGCAACAACTCAGCCACTCCAGTGAGTCAGCAAAACCCACAAAATACTTTCCAGCAGGATCACCACCTTTTAACAGGGTGTGGTTTTCAGATGCACACTGACAGGCTAATCCCCTATTAAGTTGTATGCTGAGGCTCCTTAAAATCCTTGCCTTGTAAGAGTTTTAATCATGTAACTGTGGGGAAATGTCTCTTTGCTTCCACAACACTGCTGATCCCTCTGCGCTTCATTTCTCATAAACTGGGGTCACCCTGAGCTAACAGACAGATTTGAACATCAAACTTAAACTGTCCTATGGAAAACTCAAAGTATTGCAGGGGAGTGGCACTTTGTGTTCAGAACACAGCATGTGCCTTGTTTGAGCTAGGAAGCCTATTTTCCCTCTGTTATTTGTAAAATATTCATTAGGAAGCAGTATTTAAACTGACATGATGAGTTCTTGGTCACTTCCAGCCTTTTGGCACAGCTGAACGTCCTTCTGGAAATACACTTCAATTCCAACAGGAGAATGTTACTCAATGAGGTTTTTCAGGTCTGTGTTATGGCTGTACAGTCTGACCTCTTAAGTAACGGTTCCTTGCAACCACAGAAGTTTAGAATTTAAGGATCACTGAAATCTGTGAGGCTCCATGAAGCAGTTGGGCATGTGTGTGGGTCCTTACTTTAGAAGGGTGCACTTTAAGAAGAACAGTCTGCACATGCCAGCTCAGCTTGGCAAGGGCTCTTTTCCATGAAAGGCTCAGAGGAAGCAGTCAAATTTTGTCTACATATTTTCCCCAAGATCAGTCTGCTGTGTGTCCTGAACAGCACATTTAACTCACTCAAGACACTTAACTTACACTGATGTTTTGTTTCAAACTTCCTGACAAATTTATATGAATGATCATTTAGTTTTACTGTATTATTTTTAGCACTCAGAAGTCTGAAAGTGCTTGGTGCTTTACAGAGACACTTAGGGAAGGCTGAGGGAAAGGAAAAAGAAGGAAATCCAACATCTGACAAAAAACATGTAGGTTTCTGTGCACTTCCACAGCCTGGAGACACTGTTCCAKATTTTTGCCTTTAGGGAAAAGTTTCAAGTACCCTCTAGTTAAGGAGAGGAATATTCATACCTCCTGTACATGCTCTAGGTTCTCCCTCAGACTACTTCAGTCTTACTTCAGACCTATTTTTGTTCCACTGGAGCAGTCCTGATGGGAATTTTACATGTGGAAGAAATGTGGGAACTGACACTTTTGGAGGTACAAGTGCTGTTCCTAGAGTTATGACACCAAGCTCTCTCTCTCAAAGTGTACYACTGGAAATGCAGAGACTCCAGTGCAGGCAGGGTTAACTGCTCAGTGGTAAGTGACACTGCTGGGTTCCAAAGGGGAGCAGCCTGGGCTTTTTATTCCACTCACCCACATGGTAGGAAAAAAAAAAAGATAAAAAGGAAAGCAAAAGCCACTGTCCTTAAACCTCCAAAATGCCAGATGTACCACAGATTTTGCAAAAATTCCAGTTTAGTAATAAATATTACTACATGTTCTTGATTGGCTTTATAACAGTCAAAATCTACAATGTGATCACAGAAACCATAAAATGGAAATACACATTCTTACATCTTTTGGATTTTT
The DNA here is from genome assembly GCA_902810485.1 of Alauda arvensis. Taxonomy (NCBI): domain Eukaryota; kingdom Metazoa; phylum Chordata; class Aves; order Passeriformes; family Alaudidae; genus Alauda; species Alauda arvensis. Next base: position 2,754,135 of record CADDXX010000012.1, on the reverse strand, counting down.
CGCCTCAGTGTCATACATTTAAAAGCAAACACAAAAAAAAGGATGAAAAATATTATCTAAAAGGTAAGTGCAACCTTATGAATTTTAATAATATTCTCCCTTACCTTCACACTGCTCCTTTGATGCAGAGAGTTTGAAACCCTGGGCACAAATACACCKGAAGGATCCCTCTGTATTTTCACAACGTCCATTTGTACAGTGATTGCCATACTGACATTCATTTATATCTGTGAACAGAAAGAAAGCTCAAGAAATCAACTGGGGTACAACCACCTTTTGGCTTAGCTTGGGCATATTTTCAAATTACATCATAAAAATGATTATTATTCCTGAGGAATTMATTTCAATGGGATTTCAGCACTTCATGCAGGTCCCTTTGTAAGGCTACTCTACATACTCATTCAGGAACTCCACTGGATTATGCAAAAYCTCTCTTCCTAGTCAGAAACCATTCTTTCTTCAGAACTTAAAAGCAGCTTTTTTTTTTCCCTATAAGCTATCCCACAGATACCTACTTTCATTCTTCTCTGAAAGAAAAGTCTTAATCAGATGGGTCACTTTTTTTAGCCAACATGAAAATTGCTGTGTTGCTACTAACACTAATTTTCAAGAATTGCTTCTGAATGCAATTTGTACAARTCAACAAAGCAAAAAGTAAATCTAAAAATAAAATAAGAAACATATTTTGCTATAAATCCAGCCAGAATTAATTTTCTATTCTAAAATAACAATTACTGGTTTTCTTCAAGCAGTGGTTTTCACTTCAGAAAAAAAAAAAGTTTAGCTTTCAAATTTTATTTCTTTATTTTGGAGTTGCAGTAGTCAGCACGTGTCCTTGTTTTATGGAAAAAAGCTGTATTTTTCTAGCTTCACTGATGCAGGAAAAGAACTACCCTTTTGTTTGTTTTTACGTGCCAGAAATCATATTACTCCCAATTATCCTGTCTTTTGCCACCACAAAGCACACAAAACCCATCAACATAAAAAAGTGCCAATTATTTGAGGCACTTGCATTATTTARGCAGCTGTAGCACAGGGAGAGCTGGAAGATTAGGCATCTTTAAATCATCACCATAACCCTTATTAGCTATTGTGAATATGTGCAGTAACGACTTTCCTCACACGTATTTACACGCATGGCTCGCTGCAAGCTCCTGTACCACCTGCCTTTGACAAAGCCTATCTTCCCCCAGACACAAACAAAATCACCATTGTCATCCTTGTTCCAAATGACATACAACTCTTGGTTCCTCCCTTGAACCTCTAGCTGTGTAAGATGTCCTGCTGCAGCCTGGCCAAGCAGAAGCAGCGACATCCTCAGAGATATGACAGCACAGATCCACAGGTGCTGTGCTATGGCATTCAGAAGGTGGTACTACTTATTCCTCTCTCCAAGGCTTATTTCCCAGCTCATGGCTGTTGCAAAATGTGCTGGCTCTACAGAACACAATCTTTGCTCTCRATGTGCATGATCAGTGCTCTAAATGAAGAATCTGTTCAAACACAAAGAACCCAATTCAAGCACACAAATTTCCAACTGAACGACAAAACTGCTTCTTACAGATTCACATTCATTTGCAAGCTGCTTGACAAAGGAACCTGGAATACTATTTCTGATTTTTGGATGGGACTCAAAGATCAAGAGACTTCCCCATAAAGGCAGCAGAAAAGCCAGGAACAGAAGTTGTATCCTCTGAGATGAAATCCAGAGTTGTAACTGATTCTATAGGTGCTCCCCACAGTAGGGCTGGAGGTATTTGGATTAGCTCTGCTTACCTCTGTATTAGTTTTGGTATCTTCTAACAGGATCCTTGAAACTGCAGAATTTGAATATTGATAGTTAACCATGCAGCTTCAAAATCCATCACAGTGATAACCAYGAGGATGAAGTGATCTAAAAAGTTTTGTCAACCTATTTTCTTAATTTGTTCATCAATACACAAAAGTGTGCTCTAGGTACACCATGACATATGACTTCATTTGAATGTGAAAATGTGCTGAGAGAAAATCGAATAAAAATGAATCAGTGGTTGAAAGTAAACTTAAGAAACAATTAATTATTTCAAATAGTCCCTGTACAACACAAATGGACTGAGGGACCTGGGACAGTGGCGATTTGAGGAGGCAGGCCATGCAGGTGTCCATTCCCATTTCTTCCAACATGCACTGAACATTCCCACCTAAACTCAATTAAATGTAGTCTACCCAAGTTTGAAGCAAACTGATTGACTTGGCTGAACGAAACAGAAGTGGCTACGTTCCTGGCTTTAAATCCTGGAACAYTACATTACAAATGGCATCAAAGATCTATCTGTAGGATTGTTAGATTTTCTATGGCATGAAGTACAAAGGCAAAGGAACGAAGTAAGGTAAAAAATACTGAAAACAGCACTGTGGAAAACCAGAACAGTTGCAACTGATCTAAACTAACAAGAGAAACACGTGAATTTATGGAAAAATGGATTTAAATATCCTTCACAGATAATGGGAAATATTTTTCYTTTTTGGTATATTTAAACGGTGCCATATTGCAAAACTACAGATTTAAGACAAATTGTCTGCATTACATTTTATAAAATGTGTACAGCTCATTTCCAACATAATGTAAGCCTAGGATAAACAAAAAATGGATTGATCACGTCACTAATGAAGTGAGTAAGAATGTCCAGGCTTAGAACATTTATAAAACAAAGGAAAAAAGGGAAGATACATGCAGTAATACAAGGAAAAAAATTATCACTTTAAACCAAGACATACTCCTTGCATGACTTAATTGTGAGCAAAGCACCGACTTCTCTTATTTTCCTCCTACTAACCTGGTTAGCAAGAATGAAACAACTGAAAGTAATGTTTTGTAGATTATAATTATATCATTTGTAGTCTAGATTCAGTGCTCCCTTATCTACAGTGAAACAAGATTTCCTCTTATATACTGTGTCTGATAACATAATTTCAAAAATCTCATATTTTCAGTTATTCTTGAATGAAATGGGGACCCAGGGCACAGTGCTGTCATCAGGTTATAACACTGATTGCATATGAAATACAGCAGCTCAGAACAAGAACTACAACCAGAGAGACAAAGAGCACTAAACATACCATGGCACTGTCCATTCCAGCCTCTGAACCCCACTCTGCAAGGAATGCACTGGTARGAGCCAGGAGCATTCAGGCACTGTGCATCTGGACAGGTAGTTGGAGTCAGGCATTCATCAATGTCTTCAAAAGAGAAGAGAAGAGGAAATACTGGTCAAAGCCATAATAGAACACTATCAATAATCTGGTTACTCTGACTCTCCTCCTGCAACATTAAAGCATTTAAAGAGCTGCGTAATTTATCTGTGAGAGACACGGGAAAGAACAAGTTCAGACAAATCTGTACCATCAAAGGGGCATCTCTGAGAAATACAGTAGTTCATAATACATGTAACTGAATCTGAATTCTCTGTTATACTAAAAATCTTTGGTAGGTCTTCMAGAACATGCAGGATATCACATTTCTGGCTACTGCAGGTATGAGTAACTTTCCTTATGTTACTCCTTTACCATATTGAAGGGCCTGAGATTCTTCCTATAGTAAGACTTTGGAAGTTCGTTGCAACAACAGTAAAATTGTAACTCTGGCTTAGCAAAGCACAATTTGGTATTCTCCAATGTTGCAGAGTTATTCAGCATGTAAGTGCTACGGAGACTAAAACATAATTGTGTGAATGAGAATCAAAGATGCTTACATGGAGTAAGGAGTTAATTTTGTCTGAAAGAAGGCACAAGCCACATCACTGAGGCTGGCAATGTTTAGGGTGATACAGGGACTTTCTGCATCAGGCAASGTCCTAGATTGCCCATGACAAGAAGAGATAGGTCCTGAAAAAGTCATGGAACTCATGTTCAGGCTCTGAGCAAGAACAAATTCTTATCCTACACCAAGGTAACCCACAACACATGCAACACATCCAGTTTAGAGGAGACTGCACACAAAAAAAACAACATTCAAAGACAAGTTGCTGTTAAGCAACCAATGATCAGWAGATACTGGAATTCAAACTGTGTAGGCAGCCTCCTTGCACTCTGCTTGCATGTGTAAGATCATTTCATAGTATGGTATTTAATTACACAATAATTATAATCTTTGCCATGAAATACTTGCTTCATACAGGGCACAGAACTAATTAAATTGTCTGTCACCTCTAAACTCAGCTTCCTAAGCTTCCATTCTTTTCCTGCCCCAGGCCTAGCAGTTTTGTCTTCTGCAATTAAGGACTGCACAGGTCATAAGAAGGGAACTCACTCACAGTTTTGAGAACAAGCTCACAGAGCTCAAGGAGCTCCCAACACTCGTAATTTAACTGGAAAATGCTCCAGTATTGAGAGAATTGAATATCCCAGCTCCAAACAACTCACTGGATGTAGACAAATCACAGTTTTTCATAGAATCACAACTGTGCTGCTTAGAATACTTTCTCAGAAAGAACAACAGGCTTCTTCAGCTGCAGCAATGCAGATCTGCAAAAGTTTCTAATGAAACTGCTGTGAGAATTGGGCTTTTTTTACTTAATTAACAAAGAAAATTATATTTCTGCTGTAATTTCTTCTCAGAACTGCCTGTACTGTGTCTGCATAGGACATGAATGATGTACTTGGTACAGAAATTTTCAGTCAAAATAAAGTCTAAATGCTGCAAAGCTTAAAAAAAATCCCAAGAAGATTCTGTAAGAATACTTTCTCTTATTCAATCTTATTCTTAAACAACACTGTTCTAAACAAACAACAGACTCCACAACAAGATATATGCACTCTTTACATTCCCTTGGTTGGGCCCATGACAGAGCTTGTGTGAGCACAGCTCAAAGGCAGAATGAAGATGGGGTGAGGAAGTGACTTGTGAGTATTGTGTGCAGCTTGGAGGATTCTTGCCTTTGTTTTTGAACTGTGGACGGGGTGGAAAGAAGACTTGTGGAATCAGAAATCTGTCAGTAGGGTGATGACATGATGAAATGATTCCATGAATGTATCATTTCCTTGGTTTGATGGATTTAGTATAGGAGGGTTTTTTTCCCTGAAGCAATCTTAAATAACTTTCAATAGAAAATCTGGTTTCAGAAATTACATATTGTTAAATTAAATTATAGAGGACTACCACCACACGAATTAAAATACAAGTTAATAATAAATTTGATGTAGTATAATATAACAGTCTGATTTCTAGCCTAACTGAATCACAGATTCCCTAGTCACAGAGAAGATTAGTTGCAAAGACTAGTTGTAACAGTAAAGTCTGTGAAACATTTAAATAAATAAAAAAAACTTGGACGGGGAATATTTTAGCATTGCTCAGAGCAGCAAATATATCCATGGCAGCTTTCAGTTGCTTATTTGCTGGGCAACCTAATATATCAGCAATTTTATTCTGTGCTATGCAACTTAGACTAAGCATTACAAAATCATGTTTAAAATTAAATGATTTCTTGCAGTTTTTAGTTTACCGTTCAAGTTGAAAATGAAAAATTACCAGGAAAAAAGGTCAAAATACCACACTAAAAAACAGCGTGAGGCTTTGAAGGTCAGATATGCTAGGATCTCCTACAACATGAAATATCTGCTCTATATAAATATTCAAAAGTCAACCWATCATTTGCTAACTGATATAATATAGGAAAAATTACAACTTATTTTTTAACGGAAACTTGGCAAGCAGGTAAGGACTAACAATGAAGTTAAGTGATTCCAYGCCAAGATATGATAGAGAGGCTGTTCCAAGATGGTTCTGTACTCAGTGGGGGAACTCCTTTGCAGGACCTTAAATYTAAACAATAGGAATTGAATTGCAATTCCAGACACCAAATAATGACAAAGATTGAATAGTATTCTAAGGCTTCTTGTTTAAGATTGCATCCTCTGAGATTTGTCCCTCTGCAACTCAAGCTGCAGTGCTAAGCCTCCCTTGAATACCAGGGAATGTTAATCATTCCTAACAGCAGTAGTTTGGTGCTGTTTTTGTGCTGTCAACTTCACTTCATCATCACCACTAGTGAAGAGTCCAAACCTACCTTCACATTCCCCTCTCCTGTTCATYTGGTATCCACTATCACAATATTCACATCTGTATGAGCCAAGAGTGTTTATACAAAAGCCTTCTCCACAAGTGTGAGGTCTTGAACATTCATCAAAATCTGCAGATGACAAAAAGAAGAGAGGCTGCTTTCACCATCAAAGTATTGAATGCTTTCATGTCCTCAAAACTCTGCTTTAGCTAAACAGTAAGTTTGGATTTTTGAAACTGTTTGCAAGCCACCTCACTGATTGCAATCACAGAGGGAATGAGTTTGAGAAACAGCCAGTGTATAGAAGGCAGCCTGTGAGCATCCGTGGCTGCAAGCACACTGTGTGTTGCTGCATGTGTGCAGTGCCCAAGCCAGCACCAGCCTAAGGCAGACCACAGCCCCTTCAGGCTGTTTGTGCTGCTTTGTGAAGTCTGTGGCTTAAAAACACAGTTTGTTCCAGCTTCTACTCATTGAGGGAGTGTTGAGTATTTTACACAACAGGATGYTTTTACTAAATGCCAGCTTTCCTAAATAATGATGGTACTGAAAATCTTCTTGTTTTTCAACAAACAAACRTTTTGTAAAGGAATATCAGCTACTYAGGTGCTTTCCTCACCACAATACCTGGTGAGAGAAAGTGAAATATACTTCCAGAAACCAGTCCAGTACCACTGACATTGAGGAAAAAAGAGATGAAAAGGGAATTTACGAGGGTTTACCTATGCTTCTGGAATAATTTTTATATTCTTATTTTCTRTAAAGGAGACTAGTTATTACCAACRCAGTCAGTTCCATCTTCACTGGCCATGAACCCAGCTTGGCAAATACATAGGAAACTTCCTTCTGTATTTTCACAGCGTCCAAGGGAACAGAGATGTGGTGCCTGATGACACTCATTAATATCTACAAAAGAAATGAAAACATTAAACTATAGAATAACATATTTAGTTGCGATTATTTTTGTGCATTCTATGCCATGCACTTGAAAAGACTGATCTTGTAATTATTTTAACTATTTGAAAAGGTATATATATGTTTTCTCTCAGAGATGCAAAAAAAGATGCATTAAATAGTTTTGGTTGGAGAAAAATGCTCATATTGGCTTAGACTGTAAGAATAYTGCACTGGCCTGAAGAACGTGACATGATTACAGTTCAAATCACTACACTGTGTGCAACATGAGCACAAGCTGCAAGCATGGAACATTAATAAAACTTGGATGAAATAAAGGAATTCTAAGTTGCCATTTGGCTGTGTTGCATAATTTACTTTTTCAATACTCCAGTTGCACCTGACAGCATGTGTTACAGCGTGAAGCTACCGAGCTTTGGTGGCATGAACATTTCATAGCACTTTATAACCTGCTGATACAATACACCCTTTCTGATCCAAGTTACAGAGGAACCAGTACACTCTGAATGAAGAGAAGATACCAGTACAGCTGCTTCCAAATCTGAAACAGCTCATGKAGGACCCATTTGTGCTCTGCCTTATGTTCATCAGAGGCCTCTGTTCTAGAATTTACTATCTTAAAAGGGGATGAATACCTCACTCTGCAGATCTCTCACTGTGCTTCTGGGCTGTTTATCATAAAACTTTCTCTTTTCAGTAGCAGGCTGAAAGGAATGACCTAACAAAATGCCTGGACTTAGACCAGCTGCAGAGCTGGTAGCTGGGTAAATCACTGTGAGAAACAGGCACAAATTCATTCTTTTTCCAAACAGAAGTGTATTTCTTTCTAGTAGTCTGACTTTTAGATACCTGATACACAGCTGAGAGGAGATGGTCTGCCTAATCACTTTTTCTCTCTCACCACACTGGGAAATGTTTTCATTCCATTTAATTAAATTCACACTCATTTCAGAGCAGCTGAAAGGCTATATTAGAGACTACCTCACAAATTTAATTTGGCATAAAAAAAARCTTGTAGTTTGGAARCRYTMAACAGAGGAAAGAACTCCTGACTGCTCTGTAGAGATTTCCCCTAATCAGATTCTACATTTCAAGCATTTCATAGCATGGTTATTTCAGATTTTTGAAAGCATCACTTCATACCTATGCACTTAGTCTGCTGATCATTAAGTCTGTACCCCTTGTAGCAGATGCAAGTGTATCCCACAGGCAAATTAACACAGTGTCCTGCTCCACAGATATCAGGATTAACTGTACATTCGTTGATTTCTAAGCAAAGAAAGAGAAATTTAACGTTAGACTTATTCACATGGTTCAGTGAGTGCACATACTCTGTAATCCAAGCAGAAAGGTCAGGTCTGAAAACAACTGTAAATCAAGTTTGCAACTCCTGARTTTCTGTAATGGATAYCTCTAATGGATACCTGGAAGAATCTAGAAACCATCTGGGCTTTTCCTAGTGACATAATCTTATGTCCCATCCAAGATCTATAAATCCGTGCATAAAATTTAAAGTAAATGGAAGATAAGATAATATAAAATTATAAAAATATATGGCTCAACCTTTGCATTGCACATTAAGAAAATAACTGTAGTGAGCTTGATTACAGTGGGTCTTCTGATTTACAGAATACTCRTGTATTAATGGCTTGGATGTATTTTGTAAGATAAGGAGATTCAGATATGGGAAGCATTGGATGCTAAATCCTTAYAGGAGTTTTAGAAATTTCCAAAGTATATGCATGACTGCAGAAAATACAAATTACTGCGTTCAGTTGCAACAACTAAGGTTATACTGCAGTATGGAATTGTAATTCCTGAAAAAGAAGAAATTAACTGTAAAGAAGAATTGTTTATCTAGACTATTTAGAAACAGATCACATTTAAATTTAACTAAATTCTAAAGTACAGAAATAGGGCACTCAAAAACTTCTAGACTTGAACTGTATTCAGTTTTTTAAATCCTGCTGAGGATTTTGTTCTACAAATCTTACTGCACTTTTCGGTACTTTATTATCTCTGAACAACATACTGATTTATAGCACACAGCAATTTCTAGTTCCACTAGTTTTTCTGAGGAAATTAAAAACAGAACATGAAAAACTCCAATTTTTTTTTTACTAACTGATGTGAGTTAGCAGAAAGTTTCTCTCCCTATAAGGAAGGTGGGAGCTGGCTGGCAGAAGGGACACAGTCACAGAAGAGCTTATTCCTAAGTTCTAGTTTGATGATCACAACTATTTGAACCTTCCTATAGGACTGATGARCTGTAATTACAGCAAACTGAAGGCAGCAGTTGAATGCTTACAGAAGGACAGGACACTTCCTCTATTCCTACAGTACATTCAGGAGGATTTAACTGCAGACAGAACTGTACAAATAACTGGGTGATTCAGACCCTGTGTGCATTGCATCAACTCAAAAATCCATTCCTGCATGAAGGAAACCCATTTTGAAGAGTTCGTTTTTTATTGAAGTATATGAAATTTCTCCCCCTGAATGGAAAGCAGGAAACCTCTTTGTAGGCCTAAATATATGGATCTTACAGTATTTACCAGGATACTGTAATCACCTCAAAGCCTGTGCTCCTTCTGGTTCATTCTAACCAATGTGACAYTGTAATGCTCTCATGTATACAAATATGGTACATTCACCTTTTTGTTTCTAAATGTCTAGCAAAAGAAATTCTGATGCCTTTTCAACACAGCTGCCATTTAGACAAATTTCAGCTATGGCAGGTGCCATATTGCMTCTCTGTTATTTTCACTTCTTGACACAGGATGTAGATGAGGCAACTCTAATACATCAAAAAAGGATGAAGCACAAACATCAAATAACATTTCAAAATAGATCTTACAGTAATGTCTCACCTGCTTTTTGCAGAACATTCTGATCTACMTTCCTTGAAAACTACATCCCTCAATGAACAGCATCATGAATACTTCATGAATACACATGTACACTGTCTAATAACTTGACCTGTATTCAAGAAGCATTCAGAACTGAATCTGAGGTGAATTATTAATTTTATCTTCTATCATTTACTTGTGGATACAAAAATGGCAGGTACATCCTGGAAGGATCTGGTCCTGGCTCTCTTGATAGCAGCCTCACTGTTGTGCTGTTCTGCACTTTCTCTAGAATATTCTTTCTGTTCTACAACCACGTCCTCTTCACTACGGTCATTCAGCAACAGCACAGAACAATAGTGTCAGGAACTCAGTCATTTCTTAATTTATTGTAGTTCTAAAAGAGAAGTACAATACCTGTAACTTGAGTAGGTGCAATAACTTGACTTGCACTTGAAGTAGAGACTTCAGGAGCAACTTCAACAGGCAAAGGAGGGGATGTTTTCTCAATCACTACTGTGTGACATGGAATGGAAATCAATCACATCCAAAAAACCCACCTTAAAGCATTCAAAAAACCCAACCCTTAAAGAATTCACACCTGATACTGAATAAGCTAGGCACTATGGAGATTTTGACTTCTTTATTCTGCTTTGACCTACAGTAGAAAAAACCCCATGTRATTGGGGTGTTCATCATTCTACTGCTTGTGAAAAAACCACTGAGGTGCTAAAGAAAGCAAATACAGTTGTAAAACCTTTGCAGCAAGAGTTATACATAAATCTGCAAAGAGCTCCCTAAGTACAGTTTCCTCTTAAAAGGAGTATAAGGCTTCACCTTTGCTGACATTAAAATTCTCATGCACATAATCCAGGATATCACTTCTTCTTATAACTTATCTCCTAAACAAGTCACCAAGGCAATGCCAACCTCTCAATTCCTCCCACTTCTGCTTCCATTGCTTTTTTGGATCATGAAGAGATTGCTTTTGAAGCTCCAATCATTTTTTCATTAACCTCTGTCAGAAYTGCTACTTTCCCACTCTTTCAAGAACTGTAAGAGCTCTCTCATTGAAAGAAAAGATAAAATAAGCTACCTGGAAACTGTGGATGCAGGTTAATTGTTGAAATTCCAGGAGAAAGCTGGGGCTGCCCAGGCTCTAGGTAAGGCTGCTTTTCTTGATCAATGGAAGCTAATTCCTAGAAGAATGACCAAAAAAAAATTCTGAAAACATTCCATTAATTCATAGCTACCCACAAACTCCTGGCTTGAAACACTGCTAACGTTCTCACATGAGTGGCTTTTGATAGCAGATCATTAATCACCACCAATTTCAACCTGAATGAACATGGAATACTCTGTTTATACAATGGCATACAATTTAACATTGATTTTAATCAAAGCAGGCATTTCCTGGAGCTTCTAATTGTATCTTTCTTGGGCTTTGTCCATCCATGATTCTCCCATTCCCTGGTCTTTAATTGCTTACAAATAGCATTTGAATGCAGTTCAGCATCACACAAAAGTATACAATCAAATCCAAGTGTCTGACAACTGTGAAAGGTTCCTTCTTAGCCATTGAACTCATAATTTTATTTTCACAGAAATGTTAGATATTGTACATCTGTAGGAAAATGAAATGGAGCACAGCTGCCATTATTCACAACAAATCCCATTACCTCCAGCACAGAGAACCTGAAACCTCCAGAATGGGGGACTCCACACAGATACACATTTGTTCTTCTCCAATGAACACAAGACACCCTAAACAAACYATGGAATTAACTTAGGCAATAATCCCAGTCTCATAAGCAGTGTCACAAATGCTTCTCAAAGCTTCATAATGTTTCTCTCTGATTTATTTTCTCCAGCTGTTATTTTCTGCATCTCTTCTTCATACACTCTKCATTTTTCAGTACCMTYTTTAAAATACWGTCTCCAGACAGAGCAATGTATCAGTCAGACCCTCCAACTAATGCCTCTAAGAGAGGTTAAAGTAATCTTTCCTGTACCTCACTACCTGTCTGTTGTTGTATACAATATCAACATGAACTCTTTTTGCCTCAGGGATTGAACATTAAGTCCACAGTGACTTGTTTGTTCATCATAAATTTTAAATCCTTTTGTTATCTTTATCCCATATCATACACATGGTCTGCATTCTCACTCCCAGATAAATTATATCATGTTTTACCTGATCAGGGGCTGCAGTTGCCACTAAAACCAGAAAGAAAAAAGAGAATTAATCAGTTTTCACAAAACATTTTATCATGYATTTTATCACATTTGAAAGTGATCGTCACCATCACACCAAAAATTCAGGCTCAAGCCTCATTCCAAAATAGTGCAAACATRAAATCATGTTCCTAAAGCAAGTGTAAAAACTAACCTGAAACCAGAATAAGATTCTACACACTGCCTAATGTTTATTTACTCAGTATTCAGCTGCCTTGTAGGTTTCTCAATTGTTTACCTGCTTCCTCAGAAACAATCTGACAAACTCACAGATTATTAACTCACTGATGAAACCTTTTCAATTCCTTCCAAGGAATATCAACATCTGTAAATACTTTAAAGGTAAATTAATGTCATAATTATATATAACTTACAATTAACAAATCTGCAAGGATTTACTGAAAAAAAATCAAGTTTTAAAATTTGTCTCTTCTTTAGACGAGCAAGAGCAGCTTTTTCCTCCACAAATGTGACTTTTTTTCTGGGAAGGAGTGGTAGGAATTTCCTATAAGCTCTTATTTTCCATTGCAGTTTTCCTTTTTAGAACTCATAAAAAATATATATATTTATTTTTTTTTAATTCTAACAACAAATACGTACTATTTCTGATCATAAAAATTATTGCAATTAAAGCAGTCTTGCTCTCTCTCCATAGTCTCAGCATCTGGTGGGACCTACCCACACCCTGTGAGAAGTAAATCACATGATGCAATCATGGAATCATGCCTGGGCATCATGGAATGCTCTGCTGTGGGGAGTGATGCCTCCTGGCCCTGCCCTGCCCGCAGCTACCGTGCAAAGAAACCAACCATGGAAGACACATGCACAGAAACAGAGAAAGACTCCATTTCCCCACTCTCACCTTCTTGTACAGCCATCTCAGTCTCACTTTTCTGTGAGAAGGTCAGTGCCTCCACTGGCTCTTCCTTTGCTGGGAGAGGTGGAGGAGAAGTACCTTTAGCAACAGGTTGAGTAATCGGGCTCTTGCCAATGGCAGGTGGCTGTACTCTAACTGCAGGGTGATGATATAGCTTGTTTCTGTGAGGGCCAGAAACCGTATAACCCATTCCACCAGGGCAGATTTCCTTAAAAGCAGCTAGATTTGGGATGGGAAAATATTCCTTTTAGGAGTCTAAAAGTGCAATATGTTGACATAGTGGAAAATATAATGACTACCACTAAGAAATTTAATCTCATATTGTATATACATTTTTACAAAAAAACCTCTTAAAGAGAAGCTATGCATTGCATGCTAAWATGACTGAGCATTCTCCCCAAAGCATGTTCTGGCTGTTTTTCCCAGGTTTCCACTCCAGTTTACCATTTTTCTTCAGTTCTGCTTATCTGACAATAAATCAAGATCTTTTTTTAATTATCCCCTTCAAACAGAATATCCTTTCTATGTACTAATTTAAATGTGCAAATAGTCTTTATCATCTATACTGCATAATGACTGAAGATCCCTACTGCTATCTTTTTTTTTTTTTTGTAGAAATTGAAGGGAAAAAGCTCACCAGCCCTGTACTAGAGGAGCAGAATACTCTCAACCAGTATCAACACTGATCCACAGGATCCCACCTGACTATATCAGAGGCCTCAAGCCAGTCCAGATCCAAATTCCACTGAACTGGAAAAGGCTGGCTAAAAAAAAAGATGGGGATCATAAGAAGCCAAATCACTACTGGAAGAGAGGGGAAATAACCTCATTAATAAAGCTGCTATAGAAAAAGTTAAGTCAGGCAACAGCACTTGCTCTATCTCTACAGGTGCTCTATATAAACATCATGTTTTRCAGTTCTACTGGAAGAGTAAAATGAGAAAGAAATACAAGTCAATCTTCCTCCTCATCAAAGAGAATAGTTATGCTCCTGCCAGGGTCAGGAAGATCTTCAGGAGTCTTGAGGGGGCAGTGCTTCATTGTCCTTATTGCTCTAGGTAAAGTTCTAGGTAAAGATTTAGTCTCCTGTGTGGGAATTCTTATGGCTGCCCAAGGGATGTGCYAAGTGGGGCACTGGTAARTTCACAAATTCTGCTTTGAACACATCAGAGTTTTAAAATGAATCAGCATCTAAAATAAAAGCACAAAGTTCTGGCTAAAAGCACTCGACAGATGAGTKAAGCTATACATTAATCACAGTATGCATTAACTGCACAATGTGYCTTAGTGGGATAGATGGTGCCTTAGAATAGAAAATATGAAGGGTCAAACTCATTAAATTGAATGCATTCAGAATAAGGAAATACTTTTTGCTGGGACATCTAGTATCAAAACTTGCCATACAAACACCCAACTGAGGGTGGAATTCTGGTCAAAGGAGTGAGACAGAGAATTTTATGTCTGTTCCTGCAGACAGAGGATGTAAGAAATCTTGCTTCATGTCATATTCTCTCAAATGAAAAACAGAAATGAGAGCCTTATTCTACCACAGCTCTGATAAGAGCTCTCAACACCTGGGCATACAAATCTGGTCTCTCAGTGTCTCTTTAGGAGATTGGTTTACTTTGTACAAGTATTTTAGAAGCTTTTTATTTTAGTGGCTTTTATACTAAGATGGGATGCTGCAGTAAATACATTACCCCATTCTGGAGTATCCCACTTTCACACATTTTTCATAGAAAACTCTGAAACATTATGAATTTAACCTGTTACAGAAAGGAACATGTTTTTAAATCATGCAAGTAGTCATTAAATGGGAAAAGCTCATCAGAATTTTCTACTGATAGATTTTCTCTCTAAAGTCTTTTCAATAAGAAAAAAAATCACTAAAATAACCAATTCCATATGATACTTGATGCATTTTTTGTGACCAGATAGCAGTCAACATAAGGATGCATTCTGTGCTCCACTATCCACACTCTTGGGCATAAAGCCTCATGCAATATTCTCACAGAGGTAAAACACCTGCATTTAAATTGCAAGTCATCTCATAAGAATATATTTTTTCTCCATTAAAAAGCCATAGAAATATTGTTTATCCAAAAGTGAACTGGAGTTTTAAAATCCTGATCAATGGTCTAGTGACCCAATGCAGGGTCATGCAGGAAACAGTGGCTTTTTAAAGCCATTGAAATGCTCAAAACTGTTGGTTTCTTTAATTTCTGTAAGTCAAACTTAAGAAAGTAAGGAATCAGATGCTCTCATCATATCTCTGATAGTAGCTGTGGATTTCCCAAAGCAGCTACCTGGTTTGAAAATGTAAATCTTTATAAAATATGTCAGAGAAATACATGACCTGTATCATGAGAGTGACATCTGCAGCCTCAAGTAAGCACAGTGGATTGTCACTACAAATACCTGGGCTAAAAAATTCAAGAGCCTGGACATCATGGATATTACAACAAGCAAGGATGCTTGTAAAACCCATTAATTTGACCCTACATTTGAGAAAAAGGATAATATTAAATTGATTTTGATTGAAGATTCCATGGGCATTTAAGTTTTAAGCAATATCAGGGAATAAAAAGTACATGAAAACAGTGATCAGTATCTACAGTATGTGATATCTTAATCTATAACCAGGCAAAGCAAGAGTGGTGACCAAACAAGCTGGTATTTTTCTAGTCCTTGTATATTTAAATAACAGCAGAACTTCAAGGGAATACTGATAATACAAGAGAGCTTTATGTATCAAGCAAGGAATTGTTTAGTGAAAAGTGGCAAGAAAAGTATAACTACTAGTTTATTGTTAAGAAGGCAATTGTCTCCTTAGCACATTCCTCAGAATGGGTGCTAAAGATATGAAGGAAGGTGAGAAGCAGATATACTACCATGCATCTCCTRGTAACTGTAATACAAACTACATCTCATGTTGTTTTGTAACCTATTTGTAACCAAATTTCCCAAAGCTGTCCCAAAGCTGTTTCACCAGAGCCTTTAGCAACTGAAGAGCATTAATTACATTTTGTGTTATTTTCCTGTTTCTATGGTATGTAGTGCAGTGGTTGGTTGKTTGGTTTTTTTAAAGCATGCATAACAAATCAGGGGGCAGAGGGCAASAGCTTGGGTTTTTAGTGGGAAGTTCTTACCTGTTCCTGGGAGCGGACACTTCTCACAGTGTGGGCCCCAGGCTTTGCCAACACTGCAACAGCAAAGCTGCTTGCTGAGCTGCACAGAAAGAGGATGCATGCAYTGCTTTCCTGCACTGACAAACCGGTAGCAGGGTCCTTTCTCTTCTGCAACTACAGGGGCATCAGCTGCAAYGAAAGTGGAAGAGAGGACAGTACTGATCACATGAAAAGCAAACCAGAGAAACACCACTATATTTCCAACATCACTTAAACAGATTATTAATGTGTCTGCACAAGTTTTATCTCAAACACCTATCTCAGATGAGAACTGCATTAAAAAATCTTATTTTGCATCAAACACTCCTGAATTCCAACTCACGCTAGACCAAGGATAAGAAGTATTTCAAAGAAAAACAACAACAAAAAAGCAAACTCAAAACCAGCAGTTGCCATGCTGRCACAATAAAGAGTGAGAATCATCTCTTTCACTTGTACACAGCTGCTGAAGGTCAGTCACTGGCATTGCAAAGCTGTGTCAAGCTACAATGCCAAAGGAACATCCATCTATAAGTAGGCTATGTCAATAAGACATGTAAAAGCAAAACCAAACCCCAAAAACCAACCCCTTTCTTCTGGTGTTCAACTGAAAAGCAGTATGAAGTTGTTTAAACTGCTGAGAAAGTCTCTCAGCAATTGAGTGTCATTAAGTAGTAGCATTAGATAGTTATTTCTGTTTTTCCATATTTCTATAGTTATTTTTCTTTAAAAGAAGAAAGAATTCACCTATGACTTGAGACTATATTTTATAAATGTAAAGATAGCTCAGAGAAAGAACTTAGGACTATAGCTACTTTTAACTTGTACATATTCTTTAAAAAATAAGTGAAAAAWTCAGTTGTTCTTTACATTTTCTTTTCTTCTTGTGGAGGCAATTGATCATAACCAAATTAAAASCCAACTAATAGAGGGAAATACTTGCATTCATGTCATTCACAACTTCTTCCTTCTCCTAATTATTTCTTAATTTAAAATTCTTCTTAATTGGAAGGAAAATGTGCCAAAAACCATTCTGGCCTAAATGTTTATTAATGGAAACAATCCAGATCAAAGCTGCAGAGGTGGAAAAGGGGATAGCAGGACACAAAGATGATTTCAGCTGAAACTAGAAGAGAGGGGAGGAAAAAAAAAAAGAAGTGAAAAATCCAGGCTGCTGAAAAAGACTGAGTGTATGTGGGGGCCGGAGATGGCCTTGAAGATTTGGTGACAAGGAAATAAGGAAAAGATAGCAAGGATCCTGGGCAGCCACWGGTGGAGATCAAGGTTTCCAGGACAAAGAAACAGAAAAGAGGCAGGAGCACTGAGACTGACTAAATAAAGTGAATAAACTGAGGCTATGAGTTGGGGACAGAAAAACAAAGGTGACAGATTAGAATAGCTGAGCCCAGTCAAATAAATCTTCATCTGAAATGTAACTAAGTATTCAATTTGGTAATTTGATCAGAATTACTTACGTATGCATCTTGAGAGGGTAGGATCTGGCATAAATCCCATTTTGCAGGTACATCTGTAGCTGCCCATGGTATTCAAGCACTCACCATTAGGGCATACCCCCTGTAACTGACACTCATTGATATCTGTGGGAAAATTGAAAAAAAAATCAGATGCTGAAACATGTATTAATATTTCTCTTTCTTCAGAAATTCTCTCTTTTTTTTTTTTAACATATGAAGGATAACTGTTACAAGTTAACACTCTAATCAACGGTTTTTCCCACACTGACATGTGATTAATAAGCTTTTAAAATACTGCTGAGAACATAACAAAARCACAATTATATTTATACATCATTCTTAAGGACTCTGAATTAGAAAAACAAATACACTTTGACTGGTTTATCAACTGTTCTTCTCCTGAGCTTGCACAGCTCAACACAGCTCACAAGAACATTCAGAAAGACAAGTTTTAAACAATCTAGTACATTTCACAAAGAGTGAAACGCTGCTTGCCACATTTAATACAGTTTGTATTAGTATTTATATTTAAGAGTGCTTAGTGGTTCATTATGCTGAAAGAAGCACAATGCAAAAATATCATCTACAGCCCAAAGGAACATGATGGCAAGAATATGCTTCAGGGAGCACAGAACACACCTGACATGGAAAGAATTGCAGCAGTGGTAACACAACTTCTTAACAAGTATATTGAACCTGTGTCAGCAGTGCCCTGGCAGCCAGGAGGGCCAACCCTGTCCTGGGGTGCATCAGGCACAGCATGGCCAGCTGGGCAAGGGAGGGGATTTTCCTGCTCTACTCTGCTCTGGGGCAGCCTCACCTCCAGTGCTGGGGGCAGGTTTGGGTGACAYAATGTAAACAAGACATTGAACTGTTGGGAAGGGTCCAAAGAATGGCAACAAAGATGGTGAAGGGCCTTGAGGGGAAGCTGTATGAGGAGCAACTGAGGTCACTTGGTCTGTTCAGCCTGGASGAGACTGAAGGGAGACCTCACTGCTTACACTGAGTTACAACACAAGTTACAACTTCCTCAYGAGGGGAAGAGRARRGGCAGGCACTGAKCTCTTCTCTGCAGTGACCAGTGACAGGACMTGAGGGAATGGCCTSAAGTTGTGTCAGGGGAGGTTTAGSGTGGATATCAGGAAAAGGTTCTTCWCCCAGAGGGTGGYTRGACACTGGAACAGGCTCCCCAGGGCAGTGGTCACAGCACCAGCCTGACAGAGYTCAAGAAGCATTTGGACAAYRCTCTTGGGCACCTGGTGTGATTCCTGGGGATGGTGCTGTGCAGGAYCAGGAGYTGGACTCAGTGATCCTTGTGRGTCCCTTCCAACTCTGCACGTCCTGTGATTCTGTGAACTGCTCTAATAAAGTTTGCTGTTACTAGGCCACCTGTGCAAGTGTTGCTTTCAGGGTCTGACTGAATAATCCTCTCATTCCCCAAGCACTGGGCCTCAGGTCTGTCTCACATTTGTGGCTGCATCTGTTGTTCGCTTACTCTTAAAACACGACCTGTCTAACAATCATCTGGATACCATCTGTAACTAAGTCAGCCAAACTGGGTTTTTATTTCAGGGCACAAAACCAACATAGTTTGCAATGATAATGATAAAGTAGATTGAAATATRCCTACTTTAAAATATTTGCATCTATTATTTTTCCATCAGACTTTTCCTCCCTATCCTTAAGGCTAGGAAAAAATCTCCTACCTTGCTGGGTAAACAAACTTCACGTGGAAGTCAGAAATTCCAGCTAGTTCTTTGAAAATTAGTGTTCATTTATCTAAAATATATAATAATTATTTTCTTTCCTTTTAGTTTTTATAATACCAACTTCATTTTATTTGACATCATTTTATGTTGCTTCCTAATTCAACCATCACTGAGGGTAAGAGGTTGAGTACACAAAATGTAACAGATGTGCTGAAGTTTGCATTTGGAAATCTATAGAGAGATTCTTTCTTTTTCATTTTTCTCCTTAAGTTTGGCTACCTGTCCCATGACACAAGAGTGCACAGTACAGCAGACTCTGGCAGTTGCCATATCAGCCACATTTTTTTTTCCCAAATACTCAGTGTTGAGTTTATCCCTCAGCTCTTCCAGCACTATACCTAATATAGTATCTTGACACCACCTGGATAAACTTCACTTCTATGCACTTAGCTCTGTGTGACAAGAAATAGTAATTTATATCCTAGAACTTTGGATGAAATGTGATGGAAACCACACGAATTACAAAGGATCAGMTCTGCCTCAAAGGAATTTTCAAGTGAAATTCCCAGACTACATGACTTTCTGACCTCAGAGGGAGTGGACTATTTWAAAAGGAGAATGGTATATGAAAAGAGCAGAAAAAACAGCTGAAATATTTTTGTACAGCAGTCTACTTTTTGTCCCGTCCAATGCTGAAGCAGGATGACATCCCATATAAGATCAAGAKTACCTTATTTAAGGATTGCATTAATACAGAATATTTATCAAGCTAGACATTTTCAGATGCACTTGAATTTTATCAGTTCTTTAAGTTTCTTCATCAGACTAGGYTCTTTCTTTTACCCTGAAATCTCAAAACATGATTGAAGGCATCTACACAGTTCCAACTGATCCCAGAGGGAAGATTATTACTAGTTCAATAACATTATGATTTGTGAGTATTAATGAAATTAACTGTAATCTTAACAGTTAGCAAACTAAAGACATTATTAAAACATCCCTAAATAGAAACATTGTGATGCTGCTCTAGAGTTCTTGGGAGGAAAGGACATATTACAAATGTTCCATTTTCTAAAATTAGGCTCAATTAGAACCTGATGGAAAAAAAGACTGAAATATCTAGAAGCTAATACAAAGAAAATACTGGAACACTCAAGAACGYTCTATAGAATTTTCTATGTGTTGGCAATTTGGGTTGTTAGATCAGTCTCCAAATGTTAAACCACAAAAGGATTCTACTTGCTTTGATAAAGCATTTTCTCTGATATCAGAAATAAGTTAGAGATAGTATCTTTTACTCTGTGTACAGGAAAGATTTTGTTATCTGGGTTCATTTAAAAATGAAAATCCTCAACAMAATTACACAAATACACAAATTACACACACACTTATGCACAAAAACCAYGTATAGATTTGGGAGGAAGCAGGAAAACACAGGAGAAATTGATACATACAATGAAAATAATTTCTCTACTTCCTACMTTGTAATACCCAGACTTTTTTAAACAACTTTCTCCCCTTCCAAATTCTCAGTACAAAGTCTCTTGTTTGCTAACCATTAAAATACACTGCAATTTACTTACACGTCAGCACGAAATGGACGGCACTTTTTCTTTCAATCYAGGAGAATAATTCCAACCTTCTACATGCTTTTAAGCAAGGTAAATTGTTAAGTAGTTAATTACAAGGCTTAACATAAGTGCATTTGTATTTTCACTTACTAGATGATAACTTTACTCCTTTGTATCCACCTTCATTTTAAGGAATGATAAAAATCTATATATGGATAAATTTAATTATTTGAGTTCCAAGGCATTATGTACTAGAGTGGCTGATTTGTAGATACATGCACAGGATCTTCCTATAATTCATGAATACACAGACATCCTTCTTTCCAAAYAATTCAACTGTTCTGCAGGAAACAATCACAGATGCTGTCATCATTGCCTCCCTATTCAATCTCTTTACAGAAGAATRTTCTTGTATGTCTTGTATTAAAAACATAATTCCCTATTCACATGAGCTCTGCTATTGCTATTTAATGTAGCAGTGGGCACTGCTACATTTAAGTACCAGCTTACATTTATGTAAATACCAACACGCAGCATTTATGCATTTCTTCTAAAGTTYCTGATACAGATATTCCTCTTGCTAAATTTGTCCAATTTTAAAAGTTAACTTCATTGTGCATGTTCCAGTGCCTCARCATAACTTAATTACAGTGTATTTCAATGCCTCTTTTCCTGGTCATGTCTACTCAATGAGYTCATTGAATTACTGAGCTGATGCTCTGTGCTGAATTACACAATCTTGTCTAGGGATTCCACAGAAACAAGCCAGAAGCTGATTGAAAAAAAAAAAAAACAAACTCAATTTTTCAAAAGAAACATATATACGATAGGAATAGAGTTTATTTAACAACCTGAGCAGAAACAAAAAAAAAAATTCCTCCCAGATTTACTATTTACTTCACTTTATTTCAGACTGTGGTAAAAGGCCACCTATCCAAAATGTTTTCCACCACCTGCCAGCCTGCTCAGCTGTGCAAATTGCATTGGAATCAACTTGTTCAGGCAGCTGAAAAGGAAATCTGATTCAAGATTAGCAGACTTTTTTTTTAGCCCTCTATCTTTATAAGGACATAAAAAATATTTCAACTTTACATTAGTGTAAGAATAAGAATTCTTTTGCTCCATTGCAAAAACTAGAGCAAAAGTCTGAATAATGTCTTGTGCAGAAGTACAAACTTATTACATGCTTGAGGAGTAATTTGATAAAATGCCTTCATCTACACAGAGAAAACACTAAGGRGCTAGGTAGCAGTACTATAAAGCCACATATATGCAAATAAAGCTTTCCAAAGATCAACTCAATATACACTTTCAGTTTCTGAGAAAAGCAGTGTCATGAAGTCCCATCGGAAAAGAGCCTCTGTACCAGTGGTACAGGCAAAAAAAAAAAGAATTTAAACAAGGAGATAGTCCACACAGCACGTCACATAGCTCCATAAAGAACTCTCACAGTAAGCACTGTTGTTTATAATTTACACAGAAGTGGTAAATAAAGCATTGATTTTTTTTTAACTGTTGGTGTTTGATAATATGAATGACCTGAGCCTTTCCCAATGGTAATAAATGGGTATAACCCCACTGGCACGTAAGAAGCATTGCCAATTCTGCACTGACTGACAGCCTGACCCTTGGCTGTTACCCCTCAGTATTATCCATGCCAAATACGTGATCCTTGGCACACTGTGTCCCTAGATCTAGTAGTCTATCCCCAGGGAAGTTTGACTCATTCTCAAAATCAGTTGAGATGGCAGTGGAAGCCAAATGCCATCCCAGCAGCTCTGTTGGTGACTCTGCTCTCAAAAGTCCACCCAAATACACAGAAGCTCTGCCATAACACCAAGGTCTTAACAGTGATGCTGCAGCACTGTACAGATRAATCTGCTGTGTCTCAGCTCCTCCTACACCCTTTTCTAAGCACAGTTTGATATATGGTGAGGTCAGCCACCACTGCTCTCCCAGCTTCAAATAACCCAGACACTGTAACCAAACTGCTGCTAATCTATCCCACTGAGGAGAATTTAAAACAGGCTCTCTTAACAACAACAGTTGGTGTTTGATACCTTCCCACACATTTTTATAGGTCTTCTGGGTGTCAGGTCAGCCTGCTCTCAGAAAATGCAAYGTGTTAATGACTCACTGCCACTGAATTTCCTGGTGAAAAAAAGCAAGCTGTAACAGCCATTTTCCAGCTGCATGCCTSTCTGCTCATGTGGAGAGGATGACTATGAACACAGTAATATCTTCATGACTTCAAAAACCCAACAACAACAACAACAAGAAAGAAAAATAACCCTCAAAACCAACCAAGCAAAGCAGAAACGTGGGAACAATACAAGATGCTATTCATTGAAACAAGTAAGCACATAGTAACATTGAACTTGTTATAAACCATGGTAATTATATAGCTTTACTAAGTCCAAAACCAGATTAATCTTTGAATAACTTTTCATACATTAGAAGATATAAGATGGAAATGAATGGATAAGTCAGATAAAAAAAAAAAAAAAATTATTTTGCTCATTTTTTTTCTGCTTGCTTTCCATGAATGTTCAGGAAGAAATTTTATTTGGATTTTTGTCCAGTGTAAGGCAATAATCAAGGTTTCATATTAGAAATACCCTAAAGAACTTTACCAGAATTTGGTCCACATATATTTAACACAATCTCATGAAGAACTGTTTTTACTCACGACCACACACAGAAATTTGTACGGGCTGAGTATCACAATACTGAACTAAATTTCCTTCAGTATAAGTACAGGGAACAGTTAATATCACCTATTTCCTTCTAATAACTGCAATTTAGAGAAGGACTGAATACTCCAGAAGAAATAAAAAAATGCAGGAAGCTTCTGAAAGCCAACCCGACCCTTATCTGTTACTCTTCTCTAAAGGCTCTTGCTTGCCTGAAGATCAAAACCCCCAGATTTTTGAACATCTCCACCTGCATTTCCTCAAGGACAGATTTACTTGTTCAGCTCTCTTACATACACTGCACACTGGGGAACTGAGACAACTGAAAAAGAAATGCCCCCATCAAAACTTCAAATTCTGTCCYAAGGTACTGAAATTTCAGTGGCAAACATTTTCACACCTAATGGAAGATTTCCCYCTCGCTTATGTAGAGGTATTTATGTACAGAAAAACAAAATGTAGTAGAATCTMTTTCTCAACTGAATGCACAGGAGAGGAGGACATGCTACAGAAGGTCTTAACTTCTGCTTGCATTCTCCAATTCTGCACTGGCTTTTAAATTAGATTAAAACAGTGTTTGTGWCTGCATTAGCTGCTGTTCAACAGTACTTTGGTTCTTTACTGGAAACCTAGAAGCAACTTCTCTCACATTTCCTTGAGCAAGGTTATACCTAATTCAATCAYATCCAGGAAGTGAATCATTTCAGCTTTATTCCAGGATTAATGACATTTAACGCAGCCCGAGTATCCTTTATCCAAGAATAACAAACCATGCTAAGTGTAAACATCCAATCTTAGGAAAAATTCCTGTGCCTGCTTAAAATGAGATCTGTTCCTGTCACTTACTGCTGAAAGAATATGCTTTGCTTGGTTACTGTAAAACGTGCCAAGTTATTTACTACATCACAAAGCTCCTTTAATTTCCCCTTTYCCTGAAATACCTTACTGCTGAAGATGCTTCAGCAAACAAATATGGAAATGCCTCCATATTCTGCCTCCAACAGCAGCAGGCTGTGAGGATGCCTTTGTTCTACACATTAACCTGGAGGTGATGGCTGCTACAGCCAAACATAGTGGTGCAGAAGAACCTACTGATCAGCAGAGAACTGCTCTGCTACAGAGCACCTACAAAAGCTGATGGCTGGAGCATCAACTCTGCAGTGTTTCCCTTTGGCAGCTTCCAGCTGTAAGGCTATTTAGGAAGAGAAGTTCACTGTGTTTTGGCTGTGCTAACCATTACAACAGCTYCTCAGACCACCCAGGCCCAGCTGGCCTAATGCAGAAACGTTGAGGTGGTGTAAAGCTGTCTTCTCAGCCTCAGCCTAGTAAGTCATTTGGACACATGGAGCAAGTCCACTGCCCACTCTTTTCAGATAGCCAGCAATGCCCATATTTGGTCACAGACATGCAGGAATTTGAAACATTCCTATAAAATTAAGTTCATTCTTTCATTTCCAGGCTTAGCACATTGAATTTACGCTCATCAAAATCATTGCTGCTTGGAAATTTTAACCACATTTAAATATTATCTTAAAATTCTACAATCGAACATACATGTTTATTATTGTGTTCTGCAATCTCCTGGTATTATGATATTTAAATCTATCTGTTCATGTTAAAGAAAACATTTTTACTCAATAAAAGTAGTCTATAGATTCAAAAACGTCAGGGGTTACAGCAAGAATTTTGAACAATGCAAATGCAAAGAAGCCTTTGTTTTTTGAAAGAAACCACTATACTATTGCTGTAAAATAATGCAGTAAAATTTCATTTCAGAAGCACTGACAGCTTGGAAACTAGAGGTTCCATTATCAAAACAGGACTGGGGTTTGATTTCATTACTATTTTATGCTGTAGTAACTAAAAAAGGCATTTAAAATTTTCATAAACAAGGCTGAAGAATGTTCAGTGATTTAGTATTAATTTAAAAAATAATCCCTCTTTTAAAACAGCTCTTACTTGTATCATTGAGTTTGCTGTATTACAAATTTGGTAGGTGATTTTTGATTACATGAATTAATATGACTCAAAAAACAATAAAGAAGTCTGATTTTCAAAGTCATATTACAYGCACCAGAAGAAAACAACATATAATTTCACAATTTTTAATACAATACATAACAAGGTTTTTGCAAAATTTGCAACTGCTTTMAGCTATGACAGTCATGATATCCAGAAGGTTCTTATAAAATTTGGACCAAGAATAGGAACTTCTAGAAGCAGGGATTTCTAGTCAGACCACCACAGCCGTAGTAACTTCACTGAACTATTATTCAGAATAAACTTGTGGCTAGAGAAGTACTGCAGCCCATCTCACCCCCTCTGTCCCAAGTGGCTGGCACAGGAGAGCACAAGCAATCTCAAYAGCTGATTACAGCCCTAAACACTGTGGAAAGATAAATTTTTCAAGGGAAACTTCTACAGTTAGCCCTGAAATCCTATCTCTGTGCTTATCAAAAACTGACTGGCTTTGTTTAAATTACTAAGTAATAAAACCAAATGGAAAATATTTGCCCCCTTCTGATGCAAAGAGAACAACCTGCCTTTCAGTAAGACCCACACACCCTTCAAACACTCTGTGGCATTTAAGCAAAGAAAGCTGTCTAGATCAATTATATACTAATTAGAATTTACCAAAGTATTTAGGCAACTTAATTAAAAATGACCTTGTAGTCAGTCATTAAATGTTATTTAGTAATAGATGTTTAATAGATGTTTTCATGCTRTAAGTGCTTTAATATGCATTATAAATAATCCCATACATTTGGACTGAAACGTGTAATTTATGTTAATTGTGAAAATTTGATACATTCTGGTAAGTTACATACTAGTAACTTCACTGCGAGTGCCATCTGACTGATTGATCTCCAAACTGACTCAATATGCAGGCATCAATTTTTATTCTCTTTATGGAAATCAAYTACMATCAATTACCTATTAACACCACAGAAAATACTGTTTTAACTGTTTCTGCTACAACTACATAAACCACTATTCWTATCCTSTAAGAAAAAYACAATATTCAGATTTTACTGCCTTCATTAGAGTTGACTGTTTCAATAATAACTTGATTAGTGAGAATGAGAGGTAAAAGAAACATAAAACTAGGCTTTGTTGCTAAATAAAATATTGCAATGTTTTTTAAAATTACAGAAAAAACACTTGCTTATTCTAAGAAATGAYCCACTGATTTCTGTGAGCTAGCAGAATAGCAGCAGAAGAAATCAGTCCARCTCATTTTGTGCTTTTGCATGGAATTTACTGGAACACAAGTTTGCAGAGCCACACTTCTCAAACACATAATCAGTGTCTAAGCAGCAACCCAGCCCAGTTTCTGGAGATATATTTATTTCTCACTGTGATCATCACAAAAGAACTTTAAAAGATGGTTGTTGATTTAGTAACTAAGTAACATTAAACAGCATTTCCTATTAATGAAGYTATTTTATTACTTAAAAGTAGTGAAATAAATATATAACATGCAGAGAAAACAAATTTATTACTGTATTTTAGGGACAAATGTAGGGAGGAAGAATATACCTTCAAAATTAATTTTAAATCATGATGAAGCTAAGGGAAAGTGCTTCAAGTCCCCCAAGCATGTGATTATAGAATTTGATCTATCAACATACAAGTACTAGTTTCTGCAAGCTCATAAACATTTAATTTTAAGAATATAGGGACTTTCCAAGAACTTCCATGGGCTTTTTGCTTCATTGCAAAACAACAAGTGTTCAGGTATTTTTCCAGTTCTTCAAGATAAGATTTCTAAAGTGCTCTGTTGGCAATATGTGAGTTTCCTGAAAAATGAATCCAACCTTTTCACCAGCTGTTTTTTCCATTCTATTTCAGTTTTCCAAGAAAACCATTAGACTAAGGAAACAGTAAGTATAACTCTAAGCAGGGAACCAGAAATTAGCATTGCATGTGGATTCTGACAAAGAAGTTGCAACACTGATAAGCTGTATTTTGGCTCTAATGAGAGCCTCAGGGCATCCATGTGTGTACATGTAATAAATCACCCCATTGAAAAGATAATTACTGAGGGGGGAAAAAAAGCTTTCTTGATAGTAATTACACTAAACTGCTTGAATTAACATACCCACAGATGGTTCTTTGTGGTCCTACTTACACATTAGAGAGAAGAATGCTTGATTACATTAGTTCACTCATTTGAAAGGAAAGAAGTAATGATCTGGTTATTAATCACACTAATACTCCTTGGTTGATGAAGTCTATGTAGACTTTTGACTGCAAAACCACAGTAATACAAAAGGTTAATTAGGCTTTTAGGCCTGAGTTTTCAAAGGCAGTGAAAGTTGGACAACATCTAGGTGAAAAAACCAATCTCTTTTAGCTGCAGGCAGGGATTCAGAAATATATCCTCATTACTATTTGCCCTGGCAGCCCTGGCCCTTTCTAAGCCTGGACACAGCATGCATACCCTTTCAGCAAAGAATAATCTAATTAAAACTTACACTTGCATATGGACATGCTGTTCCACTCCCTTCCAATTTAATTGTAAGGATTTTTAAAGGAATATGAACACTCCCACGCCAGCAGCTTAAACAGTTTTCTTTTGACATCCACAGCTGTCCGTGTTAGTGACATGGACAGCTCTTTCTTCATTAGCCCTGTCTTCTTCTCTTATAGACATGCATGTCTGCTTCAGATAAACAARCAGGACACTTCTGGCTGACCCACTGAGAAGCACATGCTAACAGCCATTTCAGGGCTGAAATGCACCCTGGCAGCAGCTTTCACATACGAAGCTAGCTTTCCTGAAGAGCGTTCACACTGAGGTCAAAATCCTGACCTTCTGAAAGAAAATGGTAATCTTGTTACTTACTTCAATAGGAATAAATTCCATTGTGGCTTTGTTTCAWGGGTATTCYTTCTCCCAATTTGYATCTCCTCAYTGGAGTGTGTTAGTGAGCAAATTAYATAGATGCTATTCAAATCTCAGTAAAGCARTAAGGGGAACCTTCAAGAACCACTACCTCATTCCTCTCCAGAAAGTTAGGATATTGCCCCCAACCTGAATTCATCAACAGTCTACTCCCTGGTAAGAGAGTCCTACTATCATTTTATGATAAAACACTACATTATAAATTTCTGTGTATCAACTGCAAGGTATATTTAGAGTCTACAACTCACTCTCTTCTGGGACAGTGACAGCAGTATAAAACAAATTGCTTGAAGCCTCATATTTCTTGCCGTTTTAGTCATGTAGTACAAAAATGTGTCAGGGGAAAAATTATCAAAATCCAGTGCAAAACCCAATGATTAGCCTACCAGGTACAGATCTATTTCTGTACACTACTGTGGCTGTRCTCAGTTCCCTCTGATGTTCCTAGCCAGAGACATATGTTCTCTCTCTCAATCAGGCTGTCACTGCTCAGTGAAACAACTTCCTGGCCTATTTCTGGCAACCTTCACAAGCACCAGACCATTTCTAACTGTCCATAACCCCTGAATAAGGACCTTAGTTTCCATGAAATAAGGTTTGCCAACACCTAGGTTCAATCTCTTGAACCAAACTGAATGCTCTACTTGCCTTTAAATGCCTGCTGGGTTGCTGCTGTCTGAAAACACTGTGCACTCTGTGGGGTATACACACAACTACTGAAGATACCAAAAGCTCCTSTCTCTCCTGAATCATGCTCAGAGGGTTGCATGAAGGCACTAATAATGGCATCTTCTAGACCCTTTCCAGGCTCAAAGTTAGAAAACCTCATGACTGATACATGGAACAAGACATTCTCTTTCAAAATAGCTGAAACTGTCTTGCTGAAATACATACATCACCTTCATGTTTAATTTGAGGCAAAAAAAGGCTGCTCATTTATATCTGACAATCACTTCCTTCACCTTTTCACTTTGCAGTCCTCACTAGCAAATTGCCATCAACATCTCCCTGTCCCTTTTTACTTATTAAAGAGACTTCACAGTCTTCCAGTTCAGAGCAGGGAGCAAGCTCTTGAGATGCAATTGGCAGCTCTCCTCCACTTACTTTTTTAGTGTTTTAACCCATCCAGTCCTGCAAATGCCCCTACCCTGCAAGCTGGTAAACCACTAGGTAGAGACCAGAAAAGCAGATAGGCTCAGGTAGCTATAGCAGTAGGTAGCAGCTCACATCTCCCTCAGCAGTGAAACAGCATGATGTTTATGTTTAGTGCTCTACAAACTTTACTATTTTGGTAGGCAAAAATTTCTTTATGCAACTGGCTATTGTACATTCCCTCATTAAGATGCAAAGTAAAATTTTTCAGTTAAGTAGCATTAAATATATGTCCAAAATACCTACAAATATCCTTTAACATCAACTATTCTTTCATTTTATCCAGCTCTCCACYAGCACTACTATTTGTTGGGACCACTTTATCCCTTGCAGTATCAAGACTGATCAAGAAACCTGGCCACAGCAGTATCAGCTTCACTTGAACTCATTCCTCCCTTCCTTCCCAAATCTCTCTCCAGAACACTACTGCAATATTGTTTACATCATCTCAGAGCTCTTATTTCTTGTTTACTTGTGCTGTGCCAAGCAAGTCAGACAAGCAATTAAGTTTTTATCCTACATCCTCATCTGGAATCTCTGTGCAGAGCTCCAAGATACACAGAAAGAATAAGCATTTGTCTGTGGTCATCTTTTCAGATTTGTCAGATTGAGATGCTGTAGACCAGGAGAATCCAAATTTCCCAAGCCTGGCTCTGTAGCTGAATGATCATGCAGACCCCACAACCCTGTATGTTTTGGTGACTTCTGTATTTACCACCAGGTGATGATAACCTCAGAGTAACACAACTAGGCTGTGTCTAACTCCATACATCCTCACCTGCACTGTGCACATTCTGGAAGTAAGTGGGTCACTTCTTAACATGGCACTCCACTTGTCAGGGGTGTTATCTGGCTTTTCTCAGTACTGTTGTGCCTACCCTCTTRAGTTCAAAAGAATTGTTTTCTGATTACACTGTCATGATTATGAAAATTATTCTGTATTGCTGGTTTCATCTGACTTAGCTGAATGTCTGCAGATTCACTGTTTAGCAAAAAAACCTGGCAAAACAATATATTTCTATAGAAAAACAAAGTAAAAGAATCCTTATGAAGTCATCTTTCTACATCATCAAAGAAAATGAGGGTATACATAAAAGTTCCATAAGTTATTCTCCGTGGAGGAAAAAACTCACTCTTACAGAGTTGCCAATATTTGGAAAGAGTCAAAAGTATACTCAAAATTTTTTCCCAAATATAAATCAATGGACTGGAATAATTCATCTAAATCATCAATATCAAAGAAGCCTGTCACAGAAGGCCAGTACTAAAAATAAACACAACCAACTGGTTACTATCATACCTTGACAAAATGTAGCATTGATTCTCTTGTAGCCTTGCGGGCATTCCATCATAGGACTGTATCCATGGTAAGCTGAAAAAAAATTGAATCAGTTAAATACTGATAATTTATATGCTTGCAGAGCCTGACAGCTAAATGGTAATAAAATTTTATTTAAAAATTAYATGGTTTTGTGATAAATGCTTAAGCAAAAAAGACAAATTAAAATTAAAGACTGCACAGGTAACCTTAATTCCATCTTTTTCAACATGTGTACCACTTAAGTCTTCAGTTATCCAGTCAAATTTGTGTTAAAAAACAAATCTTTGAAATCAGAATATCTTTCACCCTGTTTGTTCTGAAATATTAAAATAATTACTTTTGCAAACCAGCTGCAAATATCACATTTGGAAAAGATAAAGTTGAAGATTCAATATGGAAACATCTAGGATTTACCCAACAGAGCTGTTGAATTTTAGAACACTAAAGTCCACTTCACTTATTGGCTGATTAGTGTAAATAGTCACAGATACAATAACACTGCAAAATAAATACTGAATTCAACTTTGCCAARCTAGAAAGTTTCCAGTTAACCAGATTTTTATTCCTATTTATTGTTTCTTTCCTCCACTTAAGGTTGCTTTCCAGACTACAGAAAACTGTTTATTGATTCTTAAATATCATAAGTGAGAGCAGTAACTTCTTTGTATGGTTATGCACTAAAAGCTATCTTCTTGGCAAAGCCCAATACTTTGTTAAGCATATAGGACTAAAYTTTTGGCACTATGATCACATAAATRCTTTTAATAAGARTCAAGAGAGTTTTTCATAATTTGAATGTTAGAACAGAGATACCTTACATTTTGTTAGATCTTTTGTTTGATTTCAAGAGTGTCCCAAATGTTCAACAGACTAAACCTCCCCAAAACCCACCAGATTAATTCGTTTCCATCTTTACTGTATATAAACTGTCAAATAGGACAAAACAACTGAATAAAATAATGGCATTGATTGGCTTCYCTTCACACAGGCTTCCCTGAATTACACATTTATCCCTGCAGCTCAATTTAAAACTGGCACCTGGTTGACTGTAATGATGGAAATTAAAAAAAAATTTAAAAAAAAGAAAAGAAAATTGTTTTAACTAGTTCTAAAGCTTTGTCTATTATTTGGAAAAATTTAAGTGATGATATTGAGTAGCAGGCTTTGGAGTGAGATAGCTTTATTTCAAATTTCAGTGAATTATTTAAAATAATTGCTTAAATAAAACACTGAGATTCTCCTGAGATATTGTATAAAGTGCAAAATGGTTAAACACACATAGTAAAAATACAGCAATGTTRTTACAGTTCTGAACACATACTTTTCCATCTTTAAGCTGATTACAATAATTTTAACACCAACTACAACTTGAAAATGTTGTCTCTACTAAAGTGGCAGCTACACCTTCAGTTTCCAAGGCAGATTTTTCAGTCTTTTCCTAATGTTAATATTAAAACCATTTGAAATTTAAGGAGACTTCCAAAAGCACAATGCATTAGTCTACTTCTGGTCCCCAAAAGTGTCAATGGAACTCCCAGTACCCATGTTGGCAGATTCAAACTCATAATTGCACTCRTTATGTCCTAACTGATCTGTGTTTGCCATAACAGACCTGATTTAATTCACAGTAAAACCAGGAGAGTCTCTGTAACCTTTTGTGGGCAGGAATGGTACCCTGCAGTGCAGTCTGCTGAAAGAAAATAGCTTCCAGTTGTAGATGGAGACCAGCCCATAACCTATGCCAGGTCTTTTCCAGTGCTGCAACACATTTYCCCTCCCAGGGTGACTCAGCTGCTCTAGAAAGTGTAGTGGTGGACTGAGGTCRGGGATTTTAGCCTCTCCCTCCTTCCTCATCCTCCTACTCCCACAATGAACAGGAAACTAGCAGCTTACAAGCAGCTGTTTTCTTCCTTTCAACAAAGAGCAGAAATGTAAGCAAGTCACAGGAGAGGAGAAGCTTGTTCAGTGATGGCTAGTGATGCATCTGGGAGCTGGATGGACTCTGACATTACTTACCCTTTACTCACCTAAACAACCTGTTTGTAACTAAGTTTTGTAATTACTAAGCCTGACCCATTACAACAACCCCCATGTAACACAGAAAGACCTTCTTCTTAAMAGTTGTCTTCTCTTAGAAGCCCTTRAAAATGGAGATATGTTCCAAAACTTCTTTTGGTTTTCAGTAATACTGAACAACCCACAAACTTACAGACATGGCAGCTGTTTCAGGCCAAGGCACTTAAATTTGCAACAGGACAGAAGCCCTGACTGAGCAGTGGCTGCTACCCAAAATACTCAAGTCTTTACAAAAAAGACAGAGCCCTCTGTAAGACCACGGGAACAAGATATGTACAAACTTATGCATGTCCTTAAGTAGTTTATTGAAGAGAGAAGTGCCTGCTAGTGACACTAAAGTAKATGCTTAAATATTTTGCTGAAATGSGYTWTGCAGAAGATYMCAACCTGATTGTATATTATTACAAAAACATGTCCACTTTAAATAAAGTTTATGAGGCATAAAACCATAAAAGCAAARGGAAGTCTGTTTGCTTCCAAAACATCTACAATAAATAGAGTAATACCAAGTTAGTGAAACATTAGAACAGGTCAGAATTATGTAGGAAGAATGTGGGACTAACTTAACCTGTTTAGACACAAGCACAGATATCACTTAACTTGCTAATTATTTACTTGACTCCCAACTTTTTTCATTCAATACTATATAAATTTATGTATATAAAATATATGCATATTCTTTTTACCACTGAAGCATTCTCAGCGATGTAAAAATAAAAATACTTGATGAATATAAAACCTTCAGCATCCACTCCAGACTTCCACTGAATCTTCTAACAGATTTACATTTATCTTTGGAAATTGCTTACACACGTAACACTTTGATACTGTCATGAGGCTTAGTTTGACAGCTATGCCCAAAAGATACTTTGACCTAGATCCAGTTTGGGGTTTTGAAACCCCCCAGATTTTGGGGTTTCAAGTTTTGTGCCTAAGTTCTAAGTGAATATCTATAACATTTGAAGATGCTGTAAGATCACTTAAACACCTGCAACACACTAAACGTATCATCTTCAATTCTTAAAAATCTAAAAATTCACCATTTCCATCCATGCAGAATTGCCATAAGACATGGCATGATTAAACAGCATCATGCTTAGAATCATTCCTAAATCAAATGTAGCCTAGAGAAAATACAGACACCACTACTAAACCTTCTGACACGTTCAACGAATATTCTTGAAGCATACACCTACCAAATCACACTCTTGATATARTGACACTGTATTTTAATCTGCATAAAATAAACAGTGCACCCTTTTCCTCCTCCCTTCTTAAAACACTCACATACAATGAGAACTCCCACCTAGAAAGATGAGAAATGTCTAGAAGACACAAATCCTTACTTTCCAGGAATGCTTAAATCAGAAGGAGAAGGTTATTCCAAGTGGCACCACTCTCTGTCTTCCTGAAATCATACAGTTACATTCAAAAAAACAATTCCAAATTGAGCCAGAAAGCAGGAGTGAGTATGACTCATACTGTAAGTAATTAAGGTCACTGGGAAAGAGACTGGGTTACCAGATCTGTTCCAAGAATTGTTTCTGCATTTTATGGGTTAGGGCATCTCCTCATAGGTATAAAATGTAGATTAAAAATTATTCTGGCAGATAAAGGAACTCTGAAGTGTCCCATCTTGAGCAAGCATGCTAGTCATTAAACTTTTTTATAACAAAAGGACATTGCTCATCTCATTAACATTTCAACAAATTATTCAGAGCTTTGAAGAAAGAGTGGTGGGCTTCCCTTTAGGAGAAGTTTTTAGGTTGACTTCAAGCACTTCTCTGTACCTGCTTAAGAAGTACCAGTAGATCAGAGGTTTGTCACAGTATCCCTGTTYGCTTGCTTTTAACACTGTGCTGAACACTGTGCCATTAAGCAGCTGCCTGATCCACCCAYCTACTGTAGATTCCAGGATGAGACAATCAATATTCTACCTGAACTATGAAGAACTAAGAGGTGTGCTTCCCATCAAACCAGGCACCAAAAAACTGTGTTAGTAGTTCCAACCAATTTTTGGATGAAACACATTTCAGGCTTTTGTGATTTTTCTCATAGCACACCTACATCCAAGTAAGCAACATTTCMCTTGTCAATATTATTCTGATGAACTAGATTTCAGCTGTATTCAATTGCATTGTCTCCAAATGCTTCTTGAACTCTGTCAGGCTGGTGCTGTGACYGCTYCCCTGGGGAGCCTGTTCCAGTGYCCAACCACCCTCTGGGTGAAGAACCTATTCCTAATATCGACCCCAAACTTCCACTGACACAACTTCAGGCCATTCCCTCAGGTCCTATCTCCACAGGTCACCACAGAGAAGAGATCAGTGCCTACCCCTCCTCTTCCTCTCATGAGGAAGTTGTAACTGCAGTGAGGTCTCCCCTCAGGCTCCTCCATGCTGAGCAGTCCAAGTGCCCTCAGCCACTCCTCGTATGGCTTCCCCTCAAGAACCCTCATCATCCTCGTGGTCCTCCTTTGGACACTCTCTAAGAGCTTTATGTCCTTACATTGTGTCACCCAAACCTGTCCCCAGCACTGGAGGTGAGGCTGCCCCAGAGCAGAGCAGAGCAGGACAATCCTCTCCCTTGCCCAGCTGGCCATGCTGTGCCTGATGCACCCCAGGACAGGGTTGGCCCTCCTGGCTGCCAGGGCACTGCTGAATCTTGTTCAACTTTCTGAGTGGCACTGCTCTCCAGCCTCTCACTCCACAGTCTGTGTGTAGATCACATGGTTGCCCAGGGCCAGTGCAGAATCTGGCACTTGTCTTTGTTAAATTTTATATGGTTGGCATGCATGCTCCTTTTAGWAACTTTCAAAAGGATTTACATGCTACAGGAATAAGGTAGATACCTGACTCTTACTAACTATTACCTTCACACACCCAAGGAGGCTGTCTTTCTTAAGCACATCAGAAGATAGACATACTCCAATGCACAAAATGTTTCAGAAACTAGACTGTGACTTCATATGAGAGTCTCCTATGGAAGGAGGAGTCAAGAAATAGGAGTAATAGCAGATTTTCTGCTGGAATTGGATTTACATCCACATTAAGGCTTACAGAGAAACACATGCTTCCAAAAGAATCAAACACTGAACATATTTCCAGCATTGCTATCTGAATAACTGAGTCCTAGAAGGACTAGGTAAGAAAGAATGCAATTCAATGACCTATTTTTGGCCCAGTAAATGCAGGTCCATTCCATCTGCAAAACAGAGATCACATTATCTTTTCCCATCTTTCATTTAATGCCGAAAATATGACATGACACATGACATATTACTATTCCCATGCAACAATAATGTAATTCACAAAAAGTTCAAGAGATTATCCTCAGCGATCACGTAAATAATTCAAAATTCTTTTCTCATTATWATATGATGTCAAATCATAATAAAAYGCTGAAGAAAGTCTTTGTCATTGTCTAATTGTTGGGGAAGATATTTCAAAAGGAGGAAAAAAAAACAACCAACAATTTAGAGCCTGGAAGAGCTTGGCTCCAAACTTGAAACTTCATCTGCAGTCCCAAGAGGTCACTGCATTCTCTCCAAGCAGAAACTGGCGCCTCTATAATTTAAGATTTCTCTGCAAACTTAAAAAAAAAAGAAGTCCAGCTGGAAAAGGCGAGATGATTCAATGTGATTACTCTTCCTGCACTGAGTAAATGCAACAGCCCATCACTGACTCAAAGGAGGAAGAAGCAGGGGAAAAAACCCAACGACGTCAACTTTGCTGGCTGCACCAAGTGCCTGCATATTGTAACTCTTCTGGCACGCAGGGGAATTCCAGTTCTACAACCTGTCCCTAATCAAATAATTTTTTCTACTAGGTTCCTTTGGCTCTTTTCCCCTCTGAAAAAAGGGAAAATACTATTCGAGGGGAAAAAGCCACAAGAAAAACAATAAAATAGCACTTACATGGTTTCTTGGGACATTTCTGGCATTTGTTAAAACCCCAGGAAGTACCCACGGTTCCACAGCAGTCTTCTTGCTTGGAAAGGCCAGGAAGTGCTTTGCCACACTGAAATAGTCAGGTAAAGAATACTCTGGTTAGTGATACTGTACAACACTCACATCCAGTACAATGTTCTTTTTCAGTCATTTTGGGTCAACCTCCTGCTGAGACACTGAAGATTCAGTGGAGCTCCTAACTGAACTTAAACAGTGCTCACACACTGCAGAGTGTGTGCTCTACACAGACATGAGTATATTAAATGACATCATTATCTTCGCCCACATTGACTYGAAAAGGAGCATCTCATAGGAATGAGTGAGTATATTTCTAAGGTAGTAACTCACTGTTGGCAGCTGTTGTTCTCATCATAAAAACATGCCTGTCCATTTTTTCAAAAGCTATATAAATTATCTCAAATAGCCTATAATTTTTGATGTCMAATCCCCACCAATCAATAACATACTTTTTATTCTTTATAATATAAATAATATTAGTATTTGAAAGCTTACAACATACTAGTTATGTTTTTGACTCTTGAATTTTCTTCCATTTTGAATGGTAAAGAAAACTTAAAAGTATTTCAGCTGAAGATGTCAAAAAGACCCCCAAACATCTGAACCTGCCAATTAGGTATATGGTGGAACACACGAACAGGAAAAGTCCACAACAGCTACACTTAGTAATACTTTCAAAGCAAACGTGATATAAATAGGCACTGCAGCAAACAATTCAAATGTGCTGAAGTGTGAATCCTCAGTATGGCATGAATAGACCTTCCCTAATCTAACTCTGCTTTCTGACAGTGTGTAMACCTCTGACCCAAATGTTCACTGCCACATAGCTTTCAGCTCAAGATATCTAGCTCATCCTATGCCACAGGCTGTGGCCTTGTGGTTGCTCTCACTTAGCTGGTAACACAGTCACTCTGCAGTGGAGACACATGCTGAATGCACAGGCACTGACAGCTTCCTCCAGYTTTCCCAAAATTCTTCCAATGTGCTCTTAATCATAATGTCACACATGAGCTAGCGATATTTCCAAAGCAGAGTTACCCTGTGTAGCTTTACAGTGTGACTACTAACAGGACAGCAAGCTACCCTACAAGGGTTCTGATCATCACAGGGTCCCCTCTGCATGGGGAGGGCCAGCAAGGCATCATCCCACCCATTTTCTCTGTTACTTTTTCACAGATACTCCCCAGACACATGCTGAAGTATCTCAACAAATTAAAAGCAGCACTAGTTCACTATTTAAACATCAGACTGCAGCTCAGCACTTGCAGCACAAGAAGCTTAGATCTGTGTCAAAGGATGTGCGAGAAGTCTCCTCGCGAGAAGTGTCCTCCATCTCAGTGACAGCCAGCCACAMTGGTCCAAGTTTTTAGCACCTAGGGCAACTTGGCATGGCTATGCTGTGCCTCTGCCCACTATCCATATACTGGTTATCATCACCTGTGCTTTGAGCYTCAGTTTGGCATGACACATGAACAGCAAAAAGAACAGAGTGGCCAAACAGGTTCAAACAGACTGCTCAGTTATTGTGCAACTYCAGGAGTCTATTTTCACACTACTRTCTGGAGTGGSTCTGGTGACAAATYTTCCTATGTTGCAAGGTRTYGGAACCCAGGACATTSCTCTGGCTGCCCTGGATGGTCCGAGACCCTGGCAAGGGGTCCAGAGACCTYRGCACSGAGTCAAAAGTACCAGTGCCTTTGATTTCAGYCCATGGGAGAGACTGCCAAGTTTATGTGAAGATTTAAAAGTCACAAGAGTTTATTTAGAATGATAGTTAATTTATCACAGGGTGAAAAGTAGAATTTTGGGGTTTTAGAATGGGGATTCAAGAGGACAAAATGGTGGAATCTGGACGTGTCCCTGTCCTTCTGCTTCTTCTTCTTGTCCTCCATCTTCTGCTGTGATGGTGGCACTTTTGGATTGGATTAGAGGAGAAATGCACTAACATAGGTAACAGATATTGGTAATTAACCGTAAACATGGAACACGTAGTACTTAGCATTAAGAGTTAACACTGCCCTGAGAGGAGGTCAGTTCTGACAATCTGACCTGCAGCACAGACTTCAGCAGGGCAGAAAAGAATGCAATAGATAAGAAAAGAATAAAGAACCTTGAGAACAGAGCCGACGAGTCCGGACTTCTGGCGCGGGGCTTGGGAAGAAGACTTTTTCTAACATCTTGGGAGTTATTTCAACCCAAAACCCGAGAGCAAGGGATGAGAAATAAYCCTTGCCTGGATGGTATTTGGCTATGTTAAAACAGAAGAGTATCTCACAGCAAGTCCCACCTTTCAAATGCAGGCCCAGCCTACCCTAGCTGAATGCATAGCTCATTCAGATGTCCTGCACTCCTCTGCCTTAGGCACTGGTAGGATTGATACAAGGCTGACCATTCCTGATCAGTCAGAGTCCACTGAGTTCTGCTTCCAGAAGCTACTCCCAGCACAGTACTTGAGAAATACCATCAAGATGCATAAATGGGGAATTCTGAACAAYTTCCTCTGCTGTTGCAGCTCTGCTGTTTTCAAAACTGAAATAAGCTCTTCCAACTGCCCCTAGCTAGAGGATAGACAGATTACGCTGCACATCCTAGAAGCTCAAAAAATCTTTCATCTGGAGAGCACTCATAATGCCTCCTCTATGTAGTTACCCTAAAACCTTAGAGAGTTCATGTTACATCTTTACACAATGCTGGTTTTCTCAACCTGCATCCCAGGCAGGCATGCTCCAAGGACCATTTTTCTTTATAACCACAGCTACCAARTTTTGCTTTATAACTACAAAGCTATATATATATACTATAGTATAGCTATAAAGCTATACTATAACAGATGCTCAACCCCTTTCCTAGAGCTTCTTCAAAGACAGAGAAGCTACTTGCTGAAGCTGTACACTGTGGCTGTTACCAAGAGTCAGCTAAAGCATTTTGCACCCAGCTCTTCTCCCCCCACTGTACCTCGGTTTTACAACTCTCCACTCTGTGAAAAGAAATGGAAGAAACCAAGGCTGCTGTTGCATCTCCCCCTATGATCTCAGAAATGGAGCATTTGGGCAGTGAGGCACATTACCTAACACCCAGTGTCTCTCTTCAAGGTCAAAACCTCAAGGACACATCCCAGGAGCTCACGTGTGTCAAGGGAAGATTCCACTAACATGAGAGCCAACATGCCATCATGAACTGTCCCGTCCCCCCCACCCTTTTTTTTTTCCCCTTTTCCCCAAAATAGAAAAGGTGTCACCTAACAGTAACAAACTAAAAAAGAAGAAAGGAAAAAAGAAAGGAGAGGAGAAGGAGGAAGGAGTGGGACTAMAGCCCGCTTATAGTTTAGGTGTGGTGCTACAGCATTTGCACTCTACTGAAAATCATGGTCTTTGTGGTCGTAACTTTTTCAAATTTCCATATAAAAATCATGAGCAAAAATAAGGATGCCAAAGTCTGAGTCATCTGGCAACTGTGGTGTGCAGTCCTGTCAGTAAAAACTGGCAATGATTAAAGCTGCTGCTCCCACTGCCTCTATGGTGAATTAAAGCTTGAAGAATCAATGATAATTTGGTTAACATCCAGATCATTGTAGAAACTGGGCAACRAGGAAAAGCAACTCCCACATGGGGCTCCTATTGCCTTAAGATCTGTGCAATTTTGGAGCTATGCATCACAAAACAYGAGTGCTTTGCAAAGTCCTAATCCAAGCAGAAACAGAGTTCTTCTGTGGCTACTAAACTCTGGTTTCTCTGGTACCTCTAGCAGTGCTTAAGACACTCTAAACACTCATGGCACTGCACAAACTGTTTTCCCTAGCTAGCTACATTTTCTTAGGATGCTCCCTCCTTGCAGCAACCTTAAGCAYATATGAACTGAAGCTCTATTTCTACAGGTCTCAAAAACTTTTATAGGTAATTCCTTTCCACTTCWAAAGTCTTAACCCACTTCCTACTACCAAGAAGAACTCATTAGTTCTTCAGACAGTCTTTTTTAGTCTCTGACTCACAAGTGACTGGAAAAGTCACTTGGAGGAATTAGTAACTATTTTTTAGTTTGCTTCACCATTCAACACAACTCYAACACGTACTTACGAGCCTAAAATAAGCAGGAAAGCTAAACACAGGCATGCCTGACTATGCATGAAGATATTGCCATTCTTCAAGCTTAGGTTTACACTTTTCTATCCATCATCTACACATATTTTAAACTAATCTAGTCTGTATTCCTGAGGGCTCTGGAAAAGAGTACCGATTTTCATGAATGATATCTCTGTCATAGGCTTATGATTTGGAAATATCTTACTGGTTCAGAAGGCAAAGAAGTAATGAAGGTTTGGTATAAAAGAGCTCAACTGTGCTGAAAGGCTCAGCAGTAGCAGCAGTATGATGCACACATGGTACTGCTATAAAACAAAGTTCTTCCTGGGTAAAGCACTCAGAGACACTGAAAGTATTGTTTCAAATCCACATATTTTTCCTCATGCGTGCCTGGGCTCCTATGCCAATATTTTATATAACTGAAGGAAGTACTGAGTAKTCCCTCTGGAAGACTGAAATTCTGGCTGACCCTGTGCTGGTGCACAAAAGCCACCCCAAGCCACATCACCCCTTTGTTACTCTGTCCAGACATCAGCCTCTGCCCCAAATCCACAGTCCCTGAGTGCTAAGTATGCCACCAGCGCTTCATGTATTTTCCAATGCCAGGGAAAAGGAAGGATTATACCCTTGAAATTTATCTGCTAAGGCAGTAGAGGAAATTTATTCAGCTCCCTGTAAAGTGCAGTAGGGAGCCCAGTCTGGCAATTACTCTCAGGGCAACYGCAGAGGATTCTGGCAAAGGGACCACAAGGTTTCCTGGGACTCCCACTCCTGCGTGACCCATCTACAAATCCCTGTCACAAGCTGTTAGTTAAAACCACAATGCAGGCATAAATAAAGAGTGTCACATGATTAACTATGATTGAAATTGATAGGTGCTTTGCCTGAGCTAATAGCTAATGACTCTGGGATTCAG
Organism: Alauda arvensis; assembly: GCA_902810485.1. Classification (NCBI taxonomy): domain Eukaryota; kingdom Metazoa; phylum Chordata; class Aves; order Passeriformes; family Alaudidae; genus Alauda; species Alauda arvensis. Next base: position 2,712,186 of record CADDXX010000012.1, on the reverse strand, counting down.
CTCAAAAGACTGCATTTCACATACCACAATAGCAGAAGTGAATGGYTACACTGTTTAACTTTCTGCAAACTATTCAACAGGCACAGACCTTGGATTGTTGCCTTTTTTTTTTTTTTTCCTATGGGCACGACAAACAGAGTAAGAAACCTCAAACTYAATAAACTGTATTACTGGGACAATTAACAGACATACCTAATTAGCTCACTGACCAGCTGAGTGACAGGTTGTTACAAACGAAGAGTGTTATCCCATGTAGCACTGGCTCACTAACAGGCATTGTCTCATAAGCAGAGGAGTGAAACTTAAATACTTCCAGACTTTCCAGAAGAACTGGTAAAGAATTTGTTTTGGCTTAAGCAGAACATTCTTCATAAGCAAGTAAAAATTATCCAGCTTTCTTCTATTTGAGTAATTAAAACAATGTTTGATGTTTTTGGTATCTGATACATCTTTAATCTTCTGATATTTCAGGGTATTGATCTTGCAAAGAAACAACTGCAAATGAAGCATTAATCCTGGAAATGAATCCACACCAATTTCTGACAGTCTATTTGTTTAAGAACTTCAGAAGCCAAACCATGAGCTTTAAGGAATTCCAGACAGTTATTTTATTTTACGAGATGGCATTTTTAAGACTATTCTAAAGAAAAGAGGTTTTAAAAGCRCTCTAAGAGAAACAGTACCAGTATGAAGCACAAAACTGTATCMCTTTTCCTGCCCAAAGAAGATAAAYACTAAAGTTCATTTCATACAGCTGTCAAAAAGAGGAAATACCTGAAATTTACCTCCACAGGAAATGTTTTCTTGAAACTGAAGTTCGACAGGGATGCTTATACAGTTGAATGAGTAACTTCAACAGGCATATTACTGCTGTCATCACCTCCACACTACATACACTATGACTGTATTGCATACAGTAGTATCAATTTGTTGGGYTAGGCATTAAAGGCTATCAACATATTTTGCTGTTCTAACTCAAAAGCYTTGATGTATTGGGTTAATATCTCACATAATGAAAAACTCATCAATTATCTAAGCCCCATTTTAAAAAACTGTTTGTACATTCTCAAAGTTAAGTACCCAATCAGTGTATGCCCATGTCTGAATGATTTGCAGTCAGAATCTTGACCATGATACAATGTTGATAATTTCTGACCTTTTCCAGCTACCACCTATCATTTGGCTTTATTTTGTATCCTATTAAGTCTGACAGTAGACAGAAATGTGTTGCTCAAACTAAAACAAATGTTTCCTGTAAAAGACATTGCTGAAACAAAGTAYTAAATAAACTGTCTCCATAGAAATTTATCCCACTTAAGATATTGGTTAACTAATATCTGTTCATCAGACATACTAAGCAGCATTTGAAACATATTTGAATGCATTTGTGAACATTTTGAYTGCACTGAACAATGGACAACCCTTGTAATTTTCAAGTCTTTCCTAGTGTTCATCATTAATGTTATTTARTAAATCATTTAAATAATTAAAAACAATTAATTAAAACCATTCATCTATCAAAATATGCTTCTTTTGTCAGCTATAGATGTCATACTGTGATTTTCCAAAGTATCACTATAATCTACCAAATTTCACTTCACAGTACCAAAACAACTGTAATTCAGGCATCCTTTTGACCAGAGCTGTACCAAGTAGGGACCTTTTAAAGGACTTTGCAAGGGAAGCACAAAGCATCATGCAGCAAAACCACTGACAAGTGAGGAACAGAACATATACCCCAACACAGCAACCTGGAAGTGACTTGAATTTAAAATACCACAACAAAAAAGAGGGGGATCAGAAGACAGGGTTTCTGAAATTCTTGCAGTGATCATTTCAGAGAGCAGTCCAGCTCCTCTCAGCAGTTACAGGAGGAGGAATGAACAAGCATAGGCTGACATGATTTCATAGCCAGCTTCTCTTCTGAACATTTTGCCATGTGCTCCTTTCTTCAAGCTACGCAACCTCAGTATCTGTCTCTCTGTAGAATAACAATGCTTTTTTATTTTATTTTTAAACTACAGATGCTAAGATCACTAGAATTCTCCTCCAGTAAACTGAATACCAAAAATATCTGCTGAAGAGAACAGCATTATATGTGAATCTAGACTGAAAGAACTTCATTYAAACAAATTTTTTGCAATACCAGCTTCTTCAATTTCTTGCTGTTTTGCAAAAAATACCTCCTTTTTTACACTGAAGCAAAGAAGAGACCCAAACAATTCTGAGGAAAAAAAACCCATTTTTTAGCAATAATACTGCAATGCAGTAACTATAGGAAAGCACAGGAATATACTTAGTAAACACTTCAAAGTGATCTTAAGGAGTGAAAAAGGTAGTGCTCAATTATCTTTATAGAGATTTTCACAGACAGTAGGCAAGTGCATAATTTTKTAGATTTAAATGCAAAATCAACAGGACTCAAGAATACCAACRCAATCTTTACTAGGTACGCCACTGACGCTGTAGAAGTATTTTGGGAAATAACAAGATACCATGTGTCATGATAAAGACATTTTTATTAGAATTAAAATCATCTGAAGAGAAGGAATTAAAGAAGAGAAACAAAATCTTCCTTATTTGCTTGCTTTTTAAATAGGACTTAGTGAATCAGTGGTCTAAGATGACCAGCTCCTTGGATTTCAAAAAAAAAAGGACTACATGACTCTGAAATACTTTACATGACACTATGTCCAGTCTGCAGCTTTTGAAGGCACCATTATAGAGTGCTCTCCAGTAATTTACTGCTCTTCATTTAATTGGGGTTTTTGTCCTACTGCTTCCATCACGCCTGTTTCCCAGCTTCAAGTCTCTATTTSCTCTACATCATTTTCTCTACAACAATGGGCAAGTTTAGGTAAAGGTTTGTTTCTGATATCTTTATGTCAACAGCAAGTTTCTGGCCTGCAGCTTAACATGGCTTAGTGTGATAYAGCCTGCAAAAATCTTTGTGGTACTAGAAAAGAGTTTGATGAACCACAACTTTTGTGTGGGATGYATCATTGTGAGCTATCATGTAACATAATAAGCTGTCCTGGAGCAATCACCATTAACATCTCCCAGAGGAGAAATAATTGCTGAGTGTTCCACTCAGAGAAAAGAGAGGCAGCCAGGAAAAGTGAATTGACTTGAGAACAAAACAGAACCATGCAAAACACTGCTTGCTTCCTATAATACCTTTTAAAATTTYAAAAAGTAATGCTACTTTTGTAGTTATCTTTCCACTTCACAGTGCTGAGGACATTTCAGAAAACAATCACAATTAAACAACATGTACATACATGCATACATGATTTACAAAAAATTGTATCTTTATTTATCTACTCTTATTAAAAAAAGGAAATTTCATTTCTCTTGCCTCTCTCACTCTCCCTGTCCTTCTGAGCTGGTAGACTGACATCTTTTCATTCACCTTTTCCCAGCTTGTTCTCATGGCTGTTGCCTTTGCTTACAGTCACTTGTGATAATACAGACAGCTAAGGGAAGATAGAGTCTCAAAGAATTGCTATGTCATTAATGAAAAGTGACTGCAGGCCTGACAATATGATCAGATTGTTCAACTCTCTGTGCCATGATGTCCTCTGAAGTTCAGTTCAAGGTGGCTCCAGTTACTAAGTTTAACAGCACTTGCCTGGAAATTAACTGCAGAAAACACACTCCGTCTGCCTTGGAAATTGAGTATCCAACTTATTTTTGAATGAGATACATTAAGGGAATTTAAATAAGGTGAGGCAAGGAAGAATGTGCAGGSAGATGAAAAATATTCCACAGAAGATTATGAAAAAAACCTCAGAGCACTAAAATTAAAGGACCTGCAACTGAAGAGCAGATGAAATTCAAGGAAGGTAAGGAGAGAACAAGGGATAGAGAGAAACACAGAATGGCAGAAGTTACACATGCACATAAAATCACAAAAGATATTCTGATACAATTTTAATCCTGTGCTTTTAGTGTGGACCAAAAKTAAGTTCAGCAAAGCCCTAACAACTTATTTAACTTCTCTACAAGAGGCCACACACAAATCCTTCCATCAATCTGCTTTATAGACATCTGTAGTCATAAAGTCATCTCAGTATCCCAAGATATTTAATAACACATTTCTGAAGCCAAATCCACCCTGCAAAAAAATGTGTAAACACTGATGATTGTTGAACTAAGTATGGGTATCAAAATTATCCAGCATCAACTCCAGAAAGGACTTGCAACACACTGCTACTAATAGGGAAAGCTCATTTTAGTATTGCATCTGAACAAATAGAGAGAACCTACATATAGCAAAGCAAATACAAAAGAAACTGAGAAGCTAATTCTTTTAGAGTAGGTCTTTTAAGCAGTTAAAAAAAGAAGTTGTCTTTCCCAGTTCAAGGCATATTTAACATAAAAATAAATAATAAGCATCGACTGGTTGCAGGAAAAACAGTAAGATTTCAGATTCAAATTTGAAAAGTGAATGGGTCACTTAGATCTATATTTATGGCAAGGTCTTAAATGAATGCTCTACAAAATGCCATTCTACAACTCCAGTTCTAAATGGAACCATCACTGTGACAGAATGCCTCTGAAATCCTTACTATGCTCCTCCTCAAGATTGACACYGATCAAAGAAATCTGTAAAAACTGAGAACATGCACTATTCTAAACTTAGAGGCATTACTCTTTCGTGAGACCACTGCAAAGACACATTTTTCCAGGGGAATTCTGAAAAAGAAGTTATAAAAATCGGCAACAAAGCATTTAGTAGGATTCTAAGTCAGACATGAAGGTAACACAAACTTATTTTCCCTCTTCTCCCCCTTGAGAAGGAGATAGGAAATAAAAAACCTCCCACTGCCAAGTGTAAGACCAAGGAATTAATTTTGTATTCCTTCATAAATGAGTACAAAGGGAAATATCAAAAAACAATAAACAGCAATTAATTATCACACTTATTTCCAGATTCTTAGGCTTGCACATTATGATGCCATGCTTCTTAGAKTGCTCATTTTTAGGAAATTGGGAGAAATGCTTGTTTGACACAGGCCCTGTTTCATTGTTTCATGTAAAAATCCATGAACTTTCATTTGACCATGTGCCTCAACATTGCTGGAAAAAAAATTGAGGGTTTTACTATGCTTGAAACAGACAAGCACAAAAGAACTCACCAGGGTAAATTAACACTGTAGATCCCAATGTAGATTTGACACTGAATGATTGATCCCAATCAATCATTAGTAAAGTCTAGCCTTTAAAGTTCCATATGTAAACTTAACTCTGGTCTTCTGAAATTTTTTTTGGTGTGCAATGACACTTAATTTAACTTCTTCTGTTGCATTTTTCAGAACTACTTTTAAGCATCCTCATGTCACCTTAAAGATGGCAGGTGACTGAGGCTAAGGAACTTCAAGTTCAACATTCTTGCCCGTGGCAGGGGGTGTTCAGTACCTTAGGACTTCACAACTATGTCACCTTCACCCTGCTTCTGACTGCATCTGACTTCTGCTCCTGTCTGTTCCCCATTACTGATCCTTTCCAAACTCCTAGTCCATCTGGGAGTAAGGGAGTGAGGTCTCTTCCAAGGGGAAGGCAGGGGTTGGACACAGCTTRAGAGCCTTTAAAAGAATTCACTGACAGCTGGAAGAAACAGCCAGAAGAAACACTTGTAAAGGGCATTTTGCTCCAGTCCTACATCTAAGGAATGATGGGTGATGTCCCTTTGAGGGGRAGGCATGCTCTGTGCTGGTGAAATCTTTGGATAATTTTGCTGCCAACATCTAACAAGCATTTGTGAAATATACTGGAAACATATATAATAGTTGATGCTTGAAAATTGGCTAACTTTGGGTGCATACTACTGGAAGRACCAACAGCAAAGCAACCATTGTGATAAACCTAAAATTTGCATCTTYAATKATAGAGGCATAAAGTATTTCTTAGYCTGAAAAACAGCACAKSAATTCTCTAACATTACCTCCCAAAATGAGTAATTTTTCCTGAAACCTCACACATTATTTTAGTCTGAGGCATGCATTCACCTTAAAGACATTTGATCTGAAAAGCCAAATTTCAGAAACGTAATAACCAATAAATAACAGTATTTTACTGGCTTCTCAACAATCTTTTCACATATTCTTATCATCTTTCTCTCTATATATTTATTTTCAAATATATATGCAAATATAAGAACATGTGTTGCCATTAAAATGCTTTCAGGATTGAAAGAAGAGACACAATTTTGAACACTTGTATGACAAATGTGATGTGAACATACTAGTTTCAAGTGAACTAAGGTTTTAGTGTTRCAGTGAACACTCAGTTGGCTTTCATGACTTTTCTACCCCATTCAATGGTCACATTTCAACAGATTCAAAAACATYAGCCTAAAATACTGTAAAACATATAAAGTTGTTGAATAGAAATTCCCATGAGAAAAAGCKATCGATAAAATAACTGAAACCAAAATGTCAGGGATCCAAGTCTACAGAAAATAAAGACATTAGCTTGAAGGAGAAAGAGGTTCAGAAAAATGTTACTTAATAAAAATGCTACATTCTCMAAATAATTTTCTTGCAGAAAAGACTGTCAGATGTCTCCTTTCCCTCCAATTGTTGGAATTTTTTTTTTCCATTCCTGTATAATAGAGCCATCTGTCTGACAAGGCTTAGCAAACATTTCTTACCTGTGTCCCAACAGTCTCCTGAAAGCAGCGGCCAAGCTGAGTTTTAACTGAAACAGGAAACATATGAGGAATGGGTTGTTGATTTGTGTAAGTTGTATGTCCTTTCTGGGTCTTCTGATACGGAAGACCTTGGTAAGAGACCTGTGGATGTACTGGCTGAGGTACTTTCGCTTTTTGTCCTGTTGATGTGCTGTCAATCCTTGACACTTGRTGGATCTGAACTGAGGCTTCAGGGGGATGTTTCACATGGATATTCACTATGTTAGGAGGGAACTTCACTAAAATGATTGAAGGAAAAACACATAAGAGAAATTGGTAATAAAATATGTGAAGAAGATATCTTAGGCACCTCTAAGACATTTCTTTTTTGTACATCRGAATTTTTACAGAGTGCCTTGAAGTAACTGAAATATAAATGAAGCCCAAATTCGGGGGTTAGAGGGAAGGCTTTAAAGAACACATAGAGTCTCATTAACAAAGCAAGAAAATGAAAAATCTTTATGAAGGAAAGAACAACATTATAGGATTGTAAGGACTGCTAGATAAACATGGATGTCCAAATTGGCCAGTATGAMATTAATATTTGTGGTCATACTGTGTAACAAGAATCCCATTCAAAGTTCCAGAATTCATACTCTACCAGGTTATTTTTGGATATATAGTACGCTTTATTTTCTTTTTCAGATCCATCATCTTTCTCTGGAACACAGAAAAAGCTTCAGATTTCATCCCTTCACCTTTATATACCTGCCAAGTCCCAAGTTCGCCCCTGTAAGAGTTGCCAGCATCTCAACCATCTAAAATCACCACTCCCTTTKCTGAACTCTGAATTCAGGGTTTGGCAGATAAAGGGGGAGGAAATGATTTTCAGACACTTCCGTTTTTAAATATGGTTGTAGTTTGAAGTCTGGGTATGAAAACTGAGACCCTCCAGTCTGCACAGAACTGCTGGTGACCCTTAAGCCTCTTTTCATTGGAACACAGAATGCCCTTTAAAGTAAATGAAGTTATTATTGGGGTGGGCAGGGAAGAGAGGTGTGCAACAAGCTGTTCAGTTTGTAAGTTGGACAACTAAATTAGCATTTCCTGTGTCTTGCTGGGCCTCTCTCATCAGTGAGTACTGCACAGGCTACTTGAGGCCAGGCAATCCATCAGAGGTAGCACTCCTTCCAAACATCAAGAACCAAAAGATATCATTTGACACAGCTTTCTCTATAATGCACACTGGATTGTTGAGTCTTCTAAATTATCTYCTTGTCTCCTGAAGTTTGAACTGTTCTCTGGAGCTTGATCAGGTATTTTCAGCTCCACTCCTCAGGAGGAATATTTCATTTATTGGAGCCACTTTAAAATTATAATCTTTTGGAGAAAGYGTTTTTGGTTTTTGACTTTTGGTTTTTTCATTTCTCTAAGCACATTATCAGCGTTAATTGGTATCACATAGGAATTCCTTAAAAGAAACACACTGACTGCATTGTTTTATTTATGAGAATTGTCAACATACTCAGACAGAAACATCAGGAATAARATGGTAGAAAGTCAGCAAAATATGGCTGCAGGGTAAAGATCTTGTCTGTAGCTGAAAACAACCCACAAGCAAAATGTATGCTACATGAGGTCTGCTAGAGGCAAACCCACAGGGAAATGCTTCAGTGCTACCAGCAGAAGCAGTGAGGTCCTTTTCAGGCTGTTAGACTAGGTTTGGAGGGCAAGACAAGACAGCCTGCTCTGTCTGTATAAAGAACAAAACTCACCCCAACATTTTTATGCATGAAGAGGGATCCCTTCAACTAGTTGCTCTAGCTGCTAAATCTAAAAAATATATTAGTCCTCAAAAGAAATAACTGAATTTCTCTGCTTTAGTGTCTCAAGCCATCCAGAGATGTTCAGATGCTGAAAACATCAAATTTAGGCTGGGTTCTCCCATGCAGTATTATTATCACAATCCTCTCCAGCTCTTGGATCACTGCCTAGATATGCTCATTTTTATTTCTGCCAGCCATTTCAGGATGAACTGTTTTATTCTTTCCTTCAAAGAAATAAAATATTAGTCTCTCAACAATCCAACATCCTCATTCGGACAYGTAAAGAGAAGAAAAGGATTGTGACTACTAATGATCCTTATGAGGATTTGAAGGTCAGGAAAAAAATTTCAAGAGGTCAGACTCTTTAGCAATGAGAAACCTATTGTGCATTTTAGGAGAGAATCTGAAAAATAACTATGTCTTCAAATTTTGGGGATTGTGGTCCACTGTATTGTCTAAAATTATTTCATCTGGAATTACATAAGCAGATAAATAAATTGAAGCTCTGCTAAATGTTTAGGTAATTATACTGTCTCCCTTCAATGGAGGAGATACTCAAAAGTACTTATAAAACATTGCATTTCCAGGATACTATCAAAAGTTCCTTCACAGCTATGTCCCTCTCTGAATACAGAATTACTACCTTAGATTATATTTATCACAAATATCTTTTAGCAAAGTTATTCAGAAAATATTTGCCAGTAACTGAGCCTCCTCACATCTTTCCCTATATATTTTCTTTTTATTCAGAGATACCAACCTTGGAGAGTACTTTTAAAATTACCTTGACCAAAAATCGATCTGGCAATTCAAACAAGCCAACACAATTCACATTAGGTCATATGTTGAGAAKCTGAGTTCCAGGGGTCACTTTATATGAAACAAGATCTCACCCAGATAAAATCCTACCTAGACCCATGGGACACATAAGAAATAAATTTAACACTTCTCTTCAAAGTCACCAGAAGTTTTTACCTCACAACAAAAATATTAGATGAAACAGTAGTCTGAAGTTGAATGAAYTTTCTTTGACTGGGAAAGTTTGATTAACATCACAGGTTTCCTCTTTTCTTATCCTCTGTCTTCTTCACAGCATTAGCAGGAGGAAAACCCTACTTTTTTTTCTTTTTTTTTTTTTTAATATTGTTATTTGACCTGGAAGGAATGTTCTGTTTAAGTGCATCATATCATGGCCTATCTACACTAAGAAGTTCACCACAAAACTAACTTAAAAGACTCAACCAAATCCTGTAAGATAAACATGGCTTGTTATTTGTTTTACATTAGATTTAATTTTTTTTTAATGTTAAAAGCATGGTCTTTTCCCTCCACTAGTAACCATGGAATCACTTGCAACTCTCTGTCTAGGTATATTACAATTTATGGACTCTGTTCAACCACAATCATTGCCTTTTTGAACAGGTCCACACTTCTGGAAGAAACCCCCTGCATTATCCCTTGACTCTGCAATTTGCATTACATTCTACCATAAAGCAAAGTAAATTTACCTACAAACTCTTTTCAATAACACTGTTATTTCTTATTATTTCAGCTATTGAGCAAAATACATTCCAGACATTCTGGTGAGTTCATGATTCAAGTTGTGGTGTCAATATTTGATAAACGTAGATGTATTATTATTATTATTATTGTTACTGGTTGAATACCCAAAATAATTTGTTAAAACCAACAAGTTAAAAATATCTATCAGGAAAGAAGTTACCTTTTACACCTTGCTGTCCAGACATTGTCAGTGGTAAAGTATGAGTAGAGTGGACAACTTGTGATCCTACAGCCTTGTTCACCTGTTGCGGGTGATGGTAAAGCTTTGGAGAATTGGCAGTCTGCACGGGAATCTGGCAGAGTTTACCAGTGTAATTAGGAGGGCACTGGCATTTATCTCTAGAACTGCACTGGCCTCCATTCATGCATGGAAGGTGGCAAATAACTGAAATGAAAACAGAGATAAAAATTTTGTTAATGAGTTTAGCTTTAGTATTATCTGGCCGCATATCACACACAAGTTGAAGAGGAAAGGAATGGGGCTGGAGGGCTTTGTTCTTCATTCAGACATCTGAAGAATAACTATCCATCTGACATGCACTTGTAACTGCCTTGTGGTAGAACCACTTCCCTTCCCCTCCTTGTGATCTCTGACCTCTGCCTCGTTCACATCTTCTCTCCTTGACAAACAGAAAGCAATTCTTCCCCTACATATCCCAGCTATTTTATTTCATGATGTTTATTAAGCAAAACACTAAATTTTTATGGTGTCTGGCTACGTCTCTTATTCTTTGGTACAGATACTCTTATTTGTCAGCCTCCTGTTTCCAAAAGTTCTGGACTACTTACGCTTTCCTGGAAGCCTATGAAAAAACTCACCCAGGAATAAAAAGTACTGGGGATAAATTTTCCATTTTGACTTTAAACCTTGGTTCTTTTCTAGAAAACTATTTCTTGCAGAGGATCTAGAATTTTGCTTAACATTTATTTCTCAGATAAAATAAGCTAATTTGTATCCACCCATGAAGATCATAGAGATTCTACTGAAATGATTTCATAGACAAACTCCAAARCATTAAAACCTTATAACTCAAATAAAAGACAAGAGTAATTATTTCTGTGCCAGCTAGCACTTGCACATTTACAGCAATATAACTTATCAGATGAAACATGAAAAATRTCAGCATCAAATGAAAAATATTTCCTAACTCAGAGATACACAGGGTTCAGCAGGGTTCAGCACTTTCCAAAAATATAATGTGGGACTCTATAATCTATCACAATGTAAATGAGCTGTCAGAATTTTCAAGAAYTAAATGATGTGAAAACAACAGAAAAAATACCACAAGTTTTTGTTCAAGACAAACAAAGGTCATTTCTGACAGGAATCAAATAGYATTGAGTACCCAGTACCCATTTGTCAGATTTAAGATAAGATTCTGACTTTAAAAAATAAGAACCTTTACAGTAATCATCGCATTTTGCTTGACTGGTATTGCTTGGTRTGTAATGAATTACAATTAAAATGACCAACTGTAGATAATACAAGGAAATTRAGAACCTAGAGCTCATTATTCCAATTGCTGTGACCTCTGGACAACCACAGACTATGACTATTATAATAACACAGAAGGCCAATGTTGGAAAAGGAACCCGTGTGTTGTGTGCTGCAAGAAGACAAAGTAAAGCGACTCAGCAGCCCAAGGAGCTCTATCCCAGCTGTGTAATTCCCTTGGGCCAGGAGTCAGCACACTCTTCCCAGCTGATCACAGAGCAGCCTCACACTGCCCAGACAGGGTCTGCAATGCCAGTGCCAGATAGGTCCACACACAATACAAACTGCCAGAACTGTTTTTGAACTGTGCTCTGCAAAAGTGTATTTAGTATTTTTCTTGTCTAATCTTRTATTTACATTTAATGTAAACTGATTGAAAATACTTCAAGCTGTAGCATTGTGCTAATGGTCCAAGTGAACCTTGGAAGGCTACCCACGACAGGACAAGCCTTATTTTTTTGGGTCCCAACCCTTTTCGGGACTTTATCTGTGTGTATAAAAGACATCCTTACAGAACTGCTGTTACTTCAGGGCACAATGAAGGGGCTTTGACCACAGCAGTAACTAAAGCATGACAGACACCTCTCTCTCTCTCTCTGGTACCATTTCTTCCTGAGCAGCTACAAACAAGTGGCTGCACCGCAACAGACACAACACACAAAGAATTTTAGTGCTTTTAARGATGTGCCTGAACAAGGCTGAACACCAAGGTGGTTTTCTTGCAAAGYAAAATCACACAATGAAACAGTGTGAAATAGCTTTAAGGGGGAAGCAATTTGGTGTTTGAAAGAAGTACACTGAAATGAAGGCAAGCAAAAATAGTTTGGCTTTGGAATTCCCTGMGTGCAAGACATCTACCTTTATAGATTTTCTTCCCCCTCTCTCCTGGGTCGAGGCAACAAGGTAACATGCAAAATCCACCTTTTAGAAAACATAAATATATCCAGAATTTCCACTCAAATGAACTAAATTCTTCTTTGCTACTGTTCCTATAAAGCAATTGCCATCTAAAAGGCCAAGTTGTGTGGGTATCTCTGCACCACCAGGCACTCTTCACCTGTTCCTCTCCTGCAGCAATCTGGTGGGTAATGAATGAATAGGCACATGAAAGCTTTATTTTTGAGCAAAAGGCTTGTGCTAAAAATATCAGGAAGGAAGATGGCAACAGAAGAGAGCTGGTTCATGTTTCTTCTCATAACTGCTYGCTTTGGATATCCATCAATTAATTTGAGCAAATAAGAGTAAACAGATGACATTAAAAGGTCTATTATGAGGTAAATAATGAAGAATATTTAATGCCTCAGTATTAAACATAACAGGAAAAAAAATACCAAGCTTCCCACATTACCATGTGGTGCAAAGCACTCAGTTAACTGATAYTGATTTACATCTCTGGCCTAATGTATGAGGAAGGAAGTTTAAATGAGAATACATKAAAACCATTCTGAGAATATAAAGTTCTGTAACAAAAATTCCAAATTCTGAAATATACAACTGTAAGTTCAAATCAGCCATGCAAAAACAAATAGGATATAATCTTCAGGCTAAACTGAAAACTTGACAATCTCAAATGGCAAATATTATGAGAACTTAAAAAAAAACCCCAACCTCAAAACAAAAGACCAAATAAAAAATAGAGAAAAAACCCACACCACACTGAAATACAATTTCTGATTATTTTAAACAGGTGTAAGCAGCCCACACTCTTGTTGCATTATTTCCTCAGGTACTTTATGGCCAGGTTCAGAAGGGGCTGCATTTGATTATGACACTGGTGCTGAAAATCACAGGCACACAACTTCACCAGAATTATATAGACCATACGAGAAAAGTGAGCTGGAGCAGCATAAGCCTTGAAAAAGGCAGAGGAAGGAACCACTGCTTTTCCCTGACAAGGCTCTGGGAATTCCTGTTTAACGAAGACCAAGAGCCCCGGGGAAAAGACTACTTAAGATAGAAACAGGATAAAGCCAGGGTATGTTTGAACAGCTCAACTTCTCCTGTAAGYTTTTTGCTTTGTTTTTTCTTGTCACTGAGGCCAAAGAACCTAAACAGAATGACAGAATACTGCCAGAGGCAGAGGGCACATTCCTAACAAAAACCAAATCCATGCTTTTTGGGAGAGACCATTTGAAAGAGCTAGGTTTGCACATAAGTTCTCAACTGGCATTCAGAAAAAGGTTACACTGAAGCCTGACTCTCACTGGGCCATTACTATTTCCTCTGAAAAGAAAAAAAAATATAGAAGAAGTGAAGAATATGGAGTGAAACCCTTTAGCTCAGACTTTGATAAAAATGTGAAGATAGGTCTGCATAAGATGAKAAGAAATTTCAGTTCACATGTGGGTATCTTACAAAGCAAAGGARGTATTAATGGATATAAGAAGRGCACCAATTTCCTCACTTGGGTCTYCTGTAAGCTAAATCTCTCAATGGTCTCTTAAGGAACAGCCAACTTACGATTGAACAAGCTTAATTAATTTTTACTATAAATGAACGCACATCCATTATAAATATGGAAACATGTTAAATACAAGCATTTTAAGTATTCTTCCCATCTTTGGGCATTTAATTGRTAATAGCAAGCTTTGATTCCTCTGGCATCCAAAAGCCTTAACTCCTCCCAGCCTGGCAAAACTGGGCATCACTGTTCCAAATGAGCCAAGCAGAGAAGATGCACCAAGATGTCCCCACAGGGAGTCTCTGAATGGCTCAATGCATAGAAAAAGAACATTTGCAAGATAAATTCCAATAAAGCTGCCATAGCTATGGGTTGGAAACACTAGAACAGGGCATGAAATCATCAACAAAGCAGCTAGGAAACCACTGATAAATACAGTTTGTTCATGTAATTACATAATCTAATTTGTTTTCAATACTCAAACAACCTCGAACAGCTCCAGATAAACTAATTTAATCAAGTCCAAATGTTTTCATTTAATCAAAACAATGTGTAACAACACAAATTCCAAGCACCTAAATCCTCCTAATCCTTAAAAAATAGCCCATGCTTACCCAAACAAGCCCTTAGGATGGAAGGAAACTCCCTTCCTGTAACCAGTGTTAGAGAAAATGAAGATGGGTTTTGAAATGTTCCTCATCAGACTCTCCAAATTCCTTTTCTTTTACACCTCAGGGAACATATGAGTTTCCCTCACCACTCTTTGCCTTTCCTACTCACATGCTATCAACAGTTCAAGCGTAAGCACTATTCAATCACACCAACAGGCTCGCCAAGGAAAACCTTGAACTRCTCATTTAGATTACAGTATTTCCACTGGATGCATCACAAAGAGCAGATTAACTCTGTCTCCAAGTACTATAGCTATCCAGCATTACTACATGCCCCCCAGCTGTTTGGGCATCTTTCATCCACCCTGTTATGAAGCACAYAGAAAGCTCGAGGGACTCACTTGTACACAGACCTACTGAACAAACACTGTCACTCTGCCATATGCAATAGTCTCACAATACAGTGCTCTGAAACACCACAAGTTTTGGGTAAAAGTTGAAACCCAGGGGTGCAACATATGGATCTGCACAATTGCTCTAAACTTATTTCTACTTTCTAATTGCAGAAACTCTTACAGTAACTCTCAAAAGGCAGAGGCGTGAACTACAGTAGTGATGCTATCCCTCTGGTTTAGACTCTTCCCTACTTTTTTTTCCCTTTTATTCTTAACTTGTGGAACCTCAGCTTTCTATTTCATGCTAAGCTCTTTTCCGATTTCTGGTTGTAATGCAGAGGTGTTATGCAAAGCAGTTTCAAACTAAAAAATAAATTAATGACTTGGTTGTTTTAGTAGCATTCAGATAATCTTGATATCAAAAACTTGTGCTTTGGGACACAAAGGGAGAAAATCTTTAAGCGGCCTTAAAAGTGTAATACCTCTACATTCACCTCTGAATTTATCCTGATGTTTGTATTTTGACAGCTATTAATATAAACACTCCATTGCAACAAAAAAAAAGCAATTTTAAAAAGTAGATCTAATAGCAAGAGCTCAAACACCAGATGTAAGATTGATTTTTTTCTACTCTGGAAACACTGAAACACCTGAAACTCCTCTGTAACACCACTGAAAATGGTGAAGTGATGCCCTGCTCCTGTGACTGGCCTAGTTACGTGAACATGATACTGAAGGCACTTGAGATGTTTCTTCTGAAAAGAGGTAACATCTGCAACACCACAGGGAAAAATTTTGAACAGGAACCAAGCTCAAACCTAACAGTATGATAAAAAAATACACAGCTACTAAACTGGACTCTCAGCTATTGCAGATTAACATGGTTTCTGACTTCATTAGAATTTGCCTTATATTTTTTAACTATTATTACCAAGGGATCTTTAAAAAAAGTAATGCACCCCCCCCCCCCTTGGGAACGGGATCCTAAATATTGCTATTTAACCAGATAAGCAAACCAAATTACTGCCAAAATAAGCAAGCTTTCTGGTGCYATTCCAGTCTGGATCATACATGTTTTTGGAGCTAATGGAGGCTACATGGCCAACTATAGAATATCCTGATACTGACACTTAGGCAGCAAGTTCAGATCATAAAGGATAAGGCTGCAATATGTAATAGAGAAATACACATTTTTGAGTGAGCATCATGATCAGCAAGAAATCCAGAATGAATATGCACCAGATGATTTCACTGTACTACTCATCTGACTTAGTTTTAAACTCACTACTTTAAAACAGCTCAGAAAGAAAAGTTGGATGTTGACAACTTGAAGATGTGCGCACCTTCAATCAACCAAGAGACATCCAGTGCGTCCCCCAGGTATTTAATTCATCCCTCATTGTGGGTCCCAACGGGAGTTTCATTGGGATGGGAGTTTCATCGGCCCTGTATCACATCTTTCCAAACTCATGTGATAAGCCACCTATCCTCAGACRTGTCAATGCAACATAGGCCTGCTGTGTAGGTGCCTGACATGATCACCATCTGAACAGCCACCAAAAAAACTCTTATTGTTACAGTCTGGAAAGAACAGGATGGATGAAAAACAGTCTTAGAATATTCACATGCTATCAGAAAAATACAAAGTACACTGTGGCACAGAAAGTGGCCTAAAGATGTGCTTACTCACTATAGAAAGGGTATAGCAAAAATTAGGGTAARTTGCAAAATGACTGACAGGAGGATTCTTACTAACAGGCATGATGCTTAGTCAATTTTGCTAACTCTGCTTCTAATATTCTCAATATCTGAGATGATTCAGACACGGTTTTGGGAGGCAAGGAGACAGACTGCTAAGGAGTCATCTGAGTGACTCCTACACTGATCATAGGTGGCAAGTTTATTGACTTTATTAGACATCACCCTGATACACTGACCAGATCACAAGAGTTAGGCTTAGACTCAGTATACTAAGAAAAACAAAACCCCACCAGTTAGTGTTTATGAGAAATTAATGCCTTACAAATGGCCAGGGTTAGACCTTTGATAATGATGCGAACACATACAAAAAAGTTACTCCAGACAGTTCTTTGGATTTCTAGCGTGTTGATATTTATTTTCCTCAGAAATAAAATAACTAGGAAAAGCTGGTTTTGGAAGCATAACAAATTAGCACCTTTGCTTAAAGCAAGTGTGCTGCAGCATAAAAACTTTATAGGTACCAATTTAAGCAGTCCTGAATAACTTCTCAGTTGCCATCATCAAAGCAGGAATACTGACATCAAGGAGCACAGTGTCAGATGAAACTACCCTTCCTATGTTCCCAGGATTTTTAAGACTTAGCCTTCTGTGTTTCACGTGCCTGAGCATGTGTAGTACTAACATTTTTTAGTCAACGTTGTTGAAATGTACTCATTTTCTATAGAACAAGAATTCACCAGAACAGCAGGAAACAACCAACAGCAAACATCTTTATTGCTACAGGATCCTCCCAGACTATASTCTTCCCTTCAGGTGCCAGCTGAACAGCCCTGCCCACCTTTAAGGACAACAGGACTAATGAGTAATTTGACCATATTGACACTAGACTGTCATCGCTCATGCACGGTCAGAATCTGAAGAAGTCAGTGAACTGATTCTCTGCTCTGACACTTATTATCYTATTAGGCTATTTCCAAAAAACACACTGGACTCTTGCATGGAGTAACAGCCAGTAGCATAAGGCAGAGAAAAGAGCTCCTCCAAGACATCTAACTACTTGATTACCATCAAACAAAACAGCAACACGTTCTGAGAAACACTGAGCATGCTTCTGTTATGCAAAGGCTCTGAAGACCACAGAAATAGCAAAGCTGGGTAGGGACATCAGCATCCTTACAAYTTCTGGCAACTGAATAATAGATATTTAAGCTGATGTGCTGGCTGCAGCTGGGGTAGAGTTAATTTTCTTCACAGTGGCTGGTACAGGGCTGTGTTTTGGGTTTGTGCTGACCACAGTGTTCATACTGCAGAGATGTTGTTATTGTTGAGCAGAGTTTACACAGAGCCAAGGCCTTTTCTTCTTTGTGCACTTCCACACTGGTAAAGAGGCTGGGGATGCACAGGAAATTCAGAGRAGCCACAGCCAGGACTGGTGACCCCAAATGACCAAAGGGATATTCTGGACCATATGACATCCTGCTCAGTACAAAAAGTGGGGAAGAAGGAGGAAGGGAGGGACATTAAAAATGATGATATTTGYCTTCCCAAGTCACTGTTATGTGTGATGAGGCCCTACTCTCTTGGGAATGGCTGAACACCTGCCTGMCCATGGGAAGCAGTGAATTAATTCCTAGTTGTATTTTCCTGCATGCATGGCTTTCTGCTTTCTCTATTAAAACTCTTATCTAAACCCAAGAGTTTTCCAGCTTTTACCCTCCYGATTCTCTCCCCAGTCCTGCTGATGAGGAAGTGAGTGGCTGCATGGTAGCTGGTTCCTCGCTGGAGCTAAACCACAGCAGCTGAGATTCACTCACATTTAACCTTTTGTGCCTTCTTGAGCCACACAGGTTATGTAGGAGTGCTGTTATCTGAGGTTTCCTGGTCTATCAGTGAAGACAGGCTGGCCCAGCAGGCCACTGAGGACATCACCAGGCCAACTTGCCACATTGGTGCATCTCATCACCCACTCACAACTGGGCTCTTGATTGAGGTATCAGTATGGTTTGGTGAGCCAGATGAACCCCCAAACTTAGATCCAAATGGTCTGTAAACACTGATCTACTGCATCCCACCATACCACAAAACACCCTCCAACAACAAAACTGTGTTTAAAATAGAAAAGCCACAGAAACCATAGTCATCACAAAAATTTCCAAACATCAGRAGACTGGTCTCTGATTACCACAGTGCTCACTTTGGTGTAAAAACATCTACAAGAAGAATAAAATAAGAACAGACTCTTTAAAGTGGATATTCATTAGCATACAAATAACAGCTCATAATCCAGGCATTCATGGAAGAGTTAAACATAAAAAACATAGGCTATGATTTTCTGGCACTGGCCACATCACAAGAAATTGGAAAGCTTTCTAGGGAGTTGACCTTGCGGCAGTGACACAATATGRGAATGGGATGGATATTGTTCAGAGTTTGAGTAATAAATTAGGTCATAGGAGACCAGTGAAAAGCTAGAGACTCAAATCCTGGAGTTCTGAGAAAGGAGAAGAGTCACTGCTAATGAATAGGAAGGATAAAGGTTACTCTGCAGAGAATGTACAGTTGGAAACTCATTAAAAAACACACAACTTCAMCACTCATTGTGGTTCTTATAACCACAATAGATGTATAAATCGTTGCACAAGCTGTGTAAACCTAAAACACAATGARTGCTCTCCCTGGTCATGTCCAGTTCCAAGCAACTTAACCCTGCACCAAATTCCCCTGAGCTGTGTACAACCTCACTGAGAAGCTTCACACCACAATGTTGYACTCAATCCTGTGTGCTGCAATGTGAAAAATATGAAAATATGAAAAAATCCCTTTTCCCCCTTGCCACAACAGGCTTTCTCTGTAACTCCGGTTAGATAGAAGATGTTCTAGCACCTACATTTATAGTATCTAACATAACAGACTGAATTTAATATATTCAAGCAATAAATAAGAGGGCTGCAATGGACACATGTTACCTATACCAGCAGTTTCCAAAGCAGGGTGTGCTTATCCCACACAGTGTGCCAGAAAATGTACTGGGATGCAGGAAAGAACTATGTTTTGTACCGTTTATAAATAAAATTAATTTTCAAAAGAGTTCACTTAGTCTTTTTCTCAYCCATTTTTACTTTCTATTTTGTCTATGGTTTATAGGGGACATTTAGATGAKATATACAATAGTAGGTGTATATAATTTATAAATACATACATATTGCAGAGAGTGTACAAAAATATTTTACTGATAGGAATGTGCAATCAARAAAGTTTGGAGACCACTGCCCTATACATCCTATGGACAGAGGCAGTCCCTCTCRGGGAGAAGTATAAGAATTCATTTCTAAATTATGAGATGAACATTTGCTAAAAGTTCCCCTAAACTTGAAATATCTGAGTAATATCACATACAAAAATTTGATTTAATAGCTCATCTTAACATCTTCCAATTAAACTGAAAATACAACCAAAATGAGGGTTCTTAAAACTCAGTCCTCTTCCTGTGCAATCAGAAAATATCCCATTTTCCTTCTAGTCATTGCCTAGCATCCCTCAAGACTTCACAAGAGATTAGTGGAAAAAAGAAGAGTTTACAGCTCCCATAGACTTCAACTTGATTCACATTCTTAAATCCTTGGCTGAAAGTTCATGGTCCACCCTCTTGACAGGCTTTTATGGATATGTAGAAAACTCATTGATTTTAAGTGTGTACATAATGAAGATAAAATTAATGTTCCAAAAGAAAAATCCAGGAATCCCAGTGCCTCTATAAAATACGACTCAAGTACAGTCATACTCAAATCTAAGAGCTAATTACAGGTGGAAATGGATAGATGAACACTATACARACTACACAGGCACAGAGATGAGAATTATCTGGAGCAGATAATTGATGATTAATTGAATGCTTCCTTCTGACTATGCTAAGCCAGAAGGTCACATTAAATACTGTTTGCTATGAAGTTAACTTATTAATGAAGCGCCATATCTTAACATGTAGAGAAAATTTTCAGACTCTTTCTTCTGTACTCGCATAATTTAGAGGCAATTTCTTTTTTAAGCCAAAGTTGGCAAATACTTGATCTTCAGTGAGGTATGTGCAAAGACATTTAGTTTAGCAATAACACAGTTATAGCTGTACAAGATAGTGTGTTTAAATRAATATGCAACAATGTAATCATTCAACTAAATGCACTCTTAGTTCTCTTTTTACAGTACTTCAAGAGAGATGTACATAAACTAATCCCTATAAATTAAAAGCATATACTGTAAAATACAGCATTGTGCATTTTAGCTTTGTGTTCTGTTTTGCTTTAACTTTTAGGGAAACATATGCCACGTGTTTTTGAATGGCTGCAGGTGTGGATTTTGTACCATTTCCATTTGTGTTTTTTTTTTTTTATGACTGCACATCCAAAACTGTATTCTCTGTAATAGATGGTTTGGGGAGTACTTTGAGAGCAGATGGACTTTTGCTTCATGGTGATAGTCTGAAGTCTTTAAGGTGAGCAAGGGGTGGAAACAAGTTGTCAACAGACTTGCAGGAGTTCAACCTTATTAAAATCATCTGACTGAACAATCTCTTTTCTATAAATTAGCATCTGGCCTCCATGGGAATCTGAGGTAAATATGTCAATTTTGAATAATTATTTTAAGATTATGAAGAAAGAGCTCACAGATGCTCTAAGTTCCATGGCAGAAACCAGAATTATTTGTTGATGACAAGTTCTGATAAATGCATGGGGGAAGGAAATAATTCTTTTTGAACAGATGTGGATATTAAAATCAACAAAATCATTAAAACACAATTTTTCTTTGTAAACTGAGCACTTGAGGCCCATAATTGAAAATGCATTAAAACCCTGAGCTTTGCTCAGCCTACAGAATGGAACACTTACATTATAGGACAGAATTGTAGTGCACTAGTATTTCAGATTAGAAAAGCCTATACTATACTATCTGGACTGTAAGTAAATTAATTCATTTTGCTGTCAGCTCAGGTCTATTTACAGAACAAAGGGAGATTGGAAAAAGTCTTTTGAACTGATGGTCATAATTGGCTCCTCCCAAGTATTTTTGCATTGGCTCTTCAGGGTAGGAAATACTTTTTTCCTAGTATCTTCCATAAGGCAAAGAATAATTTATAACAATTGTCCTGTCATTATTTGTCCTTATTTTAGCTACTCAGTTCACTGTCTGAGGAAAAATACTTGGCCTTCATTTTGCTACAGCTATTACTATCTTGCTGCATGAGTATGTCTAGAACAGTCATCATTTGTACAGATTAAATTTCAAATTGCCAGRTAAAGCAGTGGATAAATTCTAATGYCATTTTCTTAATTTTTTTTCCTGAGACACATACACTTACAGACTGACCAACTTCTTTGACTCCTGTTGAAGAGTTTAAGAAGTTATTCTTTTAGYTGAGTTGTCCAAGAATTCTGAAATTTTTATGTGTCTTCAAAGGAAATAATATTTCATCTGGCAGCAAAAAAAGCATAAACCAACAAAGCCTGACAAGGCACAAGCTATAATTATTGCAAGAACAGTAGAAACAAAGCTTTTACTAAATTAGGCTACAAGGTAGCCATCAGAGACAGTAAAAGGAGAAAAGTGATAATACTAAAGGAATAATAAAGCTCTTGCATCACAACTTCTTCATATTTGCAAGTTCAAGTGCAAAACTCAAGGATATTTCAAACCACTCCTACTCACAAAGAATATTTACTAAAAACAAACTATGAATTATCATATGCTGTTCTTGAGCCAAGTAGTTATTCCAGATATAACCTGCACTTCAATTAGGTTGTCTGATGGTACACAAAGTTGAAAATAAAATTAGTAAAATGAAATCACTTCTCACTTAAGTTACCAGAAAAAATTTAAAAAAACCTCTGCATGACATGTGTTAGCAATTATTTTAAATCCTCCACATGTTTATCTGCTATGTCTCAGATTAAGCCACAGGAGGAGTGTTTTGCTGGGGCAGAGTTACACAGGTCATACATGACAGGTTACCTGCACAGGCTAATGCCATTCACTAAATAGCAAACACCACTTCAAAACAGAGAAGAAAGTGTCACTTCTAACATGCCACCTTTCTAGCAAGTCTAACTAAATCCAGTAAAACAAGAGTAAAATGTAATGGGTAAAAAACAGAGCACTGTGTACCTCACAAGCTGCCAGAAGAGACTGTGACTGTAAATTCAAACAAATCTACATAAACACTTCCACAAGGTGTTGGTCTTTTATATGCCTTTACAGGCCATCAAATTGGCTTTCCAATACTATTGAAAATGTGCCTTTTCACCAAAAGGATACAAAAAACTCCTCCTCAAATATCAGTCTTGCAGTTCCTCTTCAGTGTAGTAGGACATGTGCAGAATGTATCAGATGGAGCAAAGAACTGACACCTTTAATACCAAATGATAGCAAGAAAACACCAATCATTTCTCCTAGCATTTCTGTTGTATGTAAGGTACAGATAAAGGCAGCTGGCTGGCTTGCCAACAGGCTGCCTTGCTTGCAGGTAATTGCCATTTTTAACCAACAGTAYTCTTCAATAATGCCTGAAGTGCTTGAATAAAAAGCAGTGCTAACCCCAACAGCACTAGCAGTAACTTGTGATCATATAGGTCYGAATAAAAYTCAGGAATTCTGTCAACATTTTGTAAAATAACTGCTATAAACTTTCACAATTCTAAATAATTACACTTACTAAACTCTTTCCTAGATAGGAAATTCTGTTAGAATAATAATTACATAGTGGGTCTTCTTACTAAATTTCCTTTGAACAATCTATTGTTTTAAAATATATTGGTCAAATTTTCTTTCACTGCTTTCAACAGAAGACCAAGCAAAATTTAAGCAAAATGCTTCTGCTACTTCTTGGAAGTTTCAGTCTATATGTAATTGGAAACTTCTGGACAACCTCAATTATCTAAAAACATTTACACAGAGTCAACACAGTAAAGCTGGAAAATTTTTTGATAGAAAATTCCAATATGAAAAGTGCCAAAATTMAAGAGGCAACACAATTTGAGCATTATTGCAATGGAGTACAGAATATCCAGGTCACTGCAATCCATGCTGAAAGTTTCAGCATTTATGATTAAATATGAAGGACCAGATACATTTTCACTTAAGACACCACGTTCACCTGGAGAAGGTTTCAAGGTGACCTCACAAAAGCCTTCCAGCATCTAAAGGGGACCTACAAGACAGCTGGGGAGGGACTTTTTACATGGGCATGGACAGGACAAGAGGGAKKGSYTTWAAWTKRAARRRGG
>CADDXX010000012.1:2592826-2688281 GCA_902810485.1 Alauda arvensis | reverse complement strand
TTWMMWTKAGATATGGGAAGAAAYTGTTTACTGTGAGGATGTTGAGACAGTGGCACAGGTTGCCCAGAGAAGCTGTGGATGCCCCATCCCTGGAAATGTTCAAGGCCAGGTTGGATGGGGCTTTGGGCAACCTGTTCCAGTGGAAGRAGTCCCYGCCCATGGCTGGGRGTTGGAATTCTARRATTTTTAAGGTCCCTTCCAACCCAAAYYCTTCTATAATTCTATGATTCTGTTTCCTTATTTGACACAGACACTGCCAAGTGCTCAGACACAAMATTTTTACAAAAAGATATGCGCTTTCATTGACAGGCACACAACTTTGACTTCTCATTTGTAACATTTTGAATGAATCACTTGAATTGAGATGCAGGGCTGAACAGTGAATATGAGCCTAAGTATTAAATGACTGTTTCCTTTACTAAGTTCTGTAATTCCTGTTCAATGAATGAAGCACAGATCCCTTGGGAAAAAAATAGAACATAAATCTATAATTAAATATATATACACAACGGGGAGGAAAAGCATGAAAATATTAATTTGGGCTTTTACTAACTCCTTATTGCTTCATTTTACAGTTACAAATTAGTCATTGTCCTCCCACTCCTTACAGGAAGAGAATTCATTTCAAAATTGGAATGTGGAATAATTTTGAGTAGAAACAGGACACCTCACTGAGTAACTTCAACAGTGAAAGAGACAAACCTCATGTGCTACTCCATTCCCATCCTTTCCTATGCACACATATTGACCCTGTTTTACAAGCCTCAGTAGATATATCAGGACTGAAATACCATACAAACTGCACATGCTTCAATCCAACAGAATAATAAGATTCATCTATTTAGCAGAAGTTTCCACTCAGATTAAATGCCTTCATTCTCCAAGCCAATGAAACTTGGAGGTTGGTTGGTTTCACTGCAACATATCCCATTCACAAAATGAAACTGCAAAAAACCCCAAAGTTTCACTGAAGCAGCCTGGCAATCAAAGCCCTGCCTTTTAAATACCAAGCTTTCATCACCTTAAATTGCAGTGCTAGAAGCTATTCCTCACCACAGGCAAAAATTTCAGCTACCTGAAAAGCAGCACTCCCCCCAGTCTGTCTCTTGCTGTGGGCTTTTGTTTTTAATGGYTTATCCATATTGTATAAAACTTTCAGGAAACAGGATTTGTTCTTTGCCTGGGCTCACTGCTACCAAGCTTCATCTAAATTGTCAAACGGAGCACATTCTTAAGRATCTGAAATAATCCATGATGAAACTTGAGTAGCTGTAGCACAGGTATTGCAATTTATTCTCTCTGAAAATACAGTATTTACAAAGTCCAGCATGAAGTTGAAAAGAAAAAAAAAAATTTTACTCTGGCTCATTATTAGAAATAAATTATTACTAGAATGCTGCTCYTGCTACAGAAATACATTTAAAACTTCTCCAAATAGGGCACGTGACTATTTTCTCTGGTTTTAGGAAGAACAAATATTTTTTAAAAAACATACTGAAAAAGTGCTGTTCACTGCTTAAAGTATTTATTTCCTGACATGACATTCTGTTTCATGGTTGCATTTTGAAATACCAAGTCATCTAAATAAGAATTTCCACACTTTAAAAGTAAGTAAAGAACTTTAGAACAGGGACTTCAAAGCTAAAAGCACAAGTTAAATGTAATTCAGCTGTTAAAAATATAACAAAAGTTAATGATCTTGGAAGACACAAATTACTTCTGCTTTATSTGTCAGAAGACATCAAGACAAGCCTAAGCTAGTGAGAGGCACTAGTTAGGGAACAGATACAAAAATTATTTCAGTAGTATATATTTTAAATATATATACTACTGAATACTGCTACTATACATAAATACAAATACTCTGATTCAAAAACTCCTGAGAACTGTGACTGGTGAAAGAAATCAATCTACAGGTACAGGATTCCTCTCCTCAAGTTCTTAAGAAGTTCATGCAGCATTTTTAATTGGAGACATTTTAAGTACTAATTCAGACCTTCCTTCTCTTCTGTGAAAATGACAATACCTAGAGCTGTACTTTTTGTCTTCTAAAWGTATTAGGGAAGATGGCTAACAGACAGGTTAAAAATCCTTATCCATGTGTAGCAACTTGCTTTGATACATTTTTCAACATAAGACTCCCTTATCTTTCCATCAAATCCCACCACAGGCTGCTTTTGTTGAGTGTTTCCAGCAGCCCATGGTACCCAGTGCATCAGAGCTGCGTGGCCTGAGGCCAGGAAGGAAGGTGTGGAACACGTCCTCACAGGTCAATTTCCGCTCTCCRAGTTTGCAAGTATTTGAGAGAAGGTCATGTTACAGCGCAGATTTACATAGCAGACAAATTACAGGACTGCCTGCTCTCAGCATTTCATAATTTCAATAGAAAAATTAGGTCAAATGAAAGGAGGGAGGAATAACCCTATCCTCTCATGCTCGTCCGAAAATTAAACAAAAAACTTACTTAGCTGGTATTCTTGCCAAACATTATTAAAAATCTGCATTGGCAGCTAAACATGAATTACAACATTTACCATTCCTTTACAAAATAATTTTTGGGTTTTTTTGTGCCTCCAAACAAACCCCCGAAATTTGCTCTGTTCTCATTTTAAAATACTGGTTTTACTAGTAGTCCAAAACATATACATTTTTACAAACATGCATACTATGAAGGAATGAGTAACTTCAAGGGCTTGCCCCCACAGCCTGACAGTCTACTACGAGTGTTAAAAGAGGGAACTGCTTTTTGTATCATCTGTCCAAAAGAAAAGAATAATAATTTCTAACGGCTTTCCCCCCACACCCTCAGAGCATGAAATACACTGCACTTGAAAAACAGCAATACTGGCCAGCCTCAGCACTGCCTGAATTCTATGTTTATTCTAGACAGAGACTAAAATTACAGTGTTCATATTTGGCATTCTTTAACTAGAAATTTGCAAAATAATTTTTTTTCCAGAAAATAACACTATGATATTTTCAGCATAACTACAAAATCACTCTCCAAGAGCAATTCAGGGTATCATATAGTGAAACAAATTTAAAGTATGTAGGTACGTACTTATTTATCTGTATGTCTTAACTTACAGGGCAAATACTTGCAMACAAATGCCTATACAGTAAACAGTTAAAATATGCTAATCATTATCCTAGGTAGCTTTCAGGATTTGTTTCAACAGAGTCAAAGAGTTGCAGAGTTTAGTCTGGCATACTGTTGATACTTTTACTGAGCAAGCAGAAAGAATAAACATTAACAAAGAAATTACTGGCTTCAATAACTTTAATKAGGCTTAACATTATTTCAGTTTCTAAAAATGCCAAGAATGAAATCTGACTTTCAGCAGTAAGARAAGTTTTAAGTTGCTGCATGTTTAAAAAGGATTGCAGTTTTAAGGAACTGCTGAACAGATTTTTAAAGACAGAGTCACTGTTAGCTGTTCACTAGGTTTTATGTGCATTTGATACAGGAAACACAACTTTTTGTGTAATCTGTCATATTCCCTRTTTACTAACACAAACTCTGAGGGAGGAATTTTACTGAAAGCTTCAGCTTAGCATGTTGCATCCCTGCAGCTGAAAACTCAGATGAAAAATAGGGGAGCTTTTTTTCTCTGACACAAAAGGAACTTTTGGGAACATTTCTCAAGGACTCCAGAAAGCTTGTCTAACATACAATGGTTCCTRCTCAGCACAGCCCTCCAAACAAAGAGCAACAGATGCACAACTGGTATTAATAACAAAACATCTCCTCCCTCTGTTAGGGGAGAGAGGACAGCTAAGGACAAACACAGTTTCAGGGTACTCACCTACTCGGAAGTTGGTGGCTGTCAGGGTGTCAGCAGCGTGGCCGTTCTCACTGATGAGGGTGGTGGTGTTTCCCTTCTCACAGTTGTTCTGACAGTTGCCTTTGATGCAAGTCACTTTGCAGATGCTGGGTGTAAAGACCACCTTGATGCGACCAGTGTGATTTCCCACTGTCAGCGGAGGCAAAGAAAAAAAGAAAAATAAACAGATCACTTTGGTATCCATTGATTTCCTTAAAAAAGTTTTTGGGAAAAAAAAAAAAAAAGAGGCGCGGGGGGGGGGGGAAGGCGACAGGTCTACAGGAGGAGGGCAGTCTGCAGTGCTCTCTCTCATAGATCTCCAGTGGTGTCTCTGAAACAGGAGTAGGAAGCTTAGCAAACAGAACTCCGGGATCCGCTCCAAAACCACATTTAAAGTCAAGTCACTGGAGTGGGATTAGTAATCACAATGCTGCACTTTATTCACAGGCAGACAAAGAGCAATACCAAGGGCATGACAGCTTAAATAGCCAACCCTGACAGGCAGATGTAATGTAAAGAGGCTGGCTGTGCACCTAGAGGTGAATAAACTCTTGTGTATTCCTACATACTTTTCCTGTTTCTGCACTTATTAAGTCACTATTTGTGGCTCGACCCCTGGAAACGTTTTAGGCATGCGGCATGTCTGAAAACATCTGTCTCAAATCTCCTGGCACCCCAGCCTGAAGTGGTCAAACCTTGTGACGCAGCTGCCTGGACCTTCACAGTGAATTTACATATTATAGACTGAGCTCTACTGTCAGCCTTTGTTTCAGTAATAAATAGCTCAGAGAAAAGAGTGAGGAAGYATTAGAGCTTCAAAATACTGAGATCAAAGATAAAAAATGGCTAGATTCTTTTTTTTAATATACTTCCCTGTAGTCACTTTAAAAAACTTTAAAGTAATAAAGACTGCACAAGAACTAATTTGTAATTAAACTAGTTACAAGAATTTCTTGTTACAGAATTRTMTTTAAAACCAGATGTATTTGATTCTATATCTAACAGCTGAAAACAAAAAYTACATTARAACTACTTATTAGGAAAAAACARGGAAAAGAACAGATGCCATTTGCACTTATTCAAAAAGAGAACATTTTGTCCTCTGCATACTACTAATAAATTCAGCAGGTTCTTGAAAATGTATCATGGCATCTTTGTGGCAACTATTAATAAATGCTTTCATTTCAAACCTAACAGTGGCACAGGAAGAGAAGAACCTCCTGCTTCCTCATGTCATAGAAATAAAAAAGTTGCTGGATAGTAGCCTACCATAGTTCATGAAATACCCTCCAGACAAGCACTTTTTTGAAAATATAAAGAAAATCTTAAAAATCTTCCCACTTCAAAAGAACATAAAGCCTTCCTATTTCTGGTTCTTCATAAGCAAATAAACTCTAGCAATTGTGCCAATTGTTTTGTCTACAGTAAAGGCATTGCTCTATTTGAACAGCAGCTGTAGTACAGATGCTCCCACCTTATTCTCCCTAAACAATGCTTAAAGAAGGAAGAGCCCTGACAGATACAAGAATAAAATATTTMGATCAAAGGCTAATACTGTGATTTTAGGGCATTTAGAAGACATCTTGGATTCAAGGATTACACACATTTTATACAAAAATGAATACAYCTTAACCAATAAAAACATATAAGTGACCTATGAACTGCTGAAGGCAGAACTTCTATGCTTTGCTTTGTTAAAGCATAGCTTCACAAGCAATATTGCCACCTTTGTATTTTACTTGCATAGTTTTATATACATATTTTCCTAGAAATTATTCAATTTTATAGCTTATATTTTCAGACATTTTAGCAATATTTTTCCTTTAGGATGTGATCTAATTAAAAAAACAGTGYTAGTTGAGTCACAGAAGTCAGTCCTGCCTACATGGTAGAAACCAGTATTGGGGGACCCAGACAAGCTTTCTGGCTTAGCTAAAAAGAAGATAAATAATTTGGCTTCCTCAGTGTTGGAAAGGCAGAAAAKGCAGAGCCCAGTATGTGATGGAGCTCACAGTGCAAATACTGAAACTGAATGGAGGTCACATGGTTTGTGTTGCTAYGGCATGGGGAAGGAACATGGGAGAAAAGTGGAGGCCATGCAGTCTGATTGTTCTACCTGACACCCAGAGATCTTTTGTGCAAACCAAGTACACCTCCTACTGARAAATATTATGTACAACATGTCCACAAAGACCAGGAAGTKTGACCAYAGTCCCACCACAGCACCTGGCACAACACTGGTCAGTGACTTATAACAACTACTCAACTACTGCCATTTTCTATCTACCCAGGAGATGAGAATTCAACATGGAATTGCGCAGTGACAGATGGACACGTTTGTTGTCCTCACCACCCCCTGAGGTGGGACACCAGTAAGTCTTGTCCCCTCAGCTCTGCTGAGTGCTGCCCTGGGACATGAAGCTCATGAATACAATAGCATTGTTAGTGCTATACACACCTACTGCTGCAGTTAGTGCATTTGGCACCAGCAATCCAGAAGAAACATCCATATGTGCTGCATTCAAGAAAATGTGCTATTCATGAACCCAAGCTGCTCTTTCAAATGTGACTCAAAGTGCAATAGACTGTTTGTACACCCAGCCTCAGGCCCATTGTTATGTTTCTGAAATAGTAAAGATGAAAYCMAACCATCATWTAATTCTCCTTCACAGTATTCTGTACTAYGTTGTTAAGTGCTGAGCTGTAGTAAATCTTGAGTATAGTGTTCACAACAAACATTTTAAAATTATTTTTATCACATGGTTTAGATTTCACCAGAAAATCCTGTAGCACAATTATTTCAGTAAAAGAGATGCCTTAGTATGTGACTCAACAGAAATTTGCTTTTCAATGCTTTTGGATGAGAAAATATTAGGATCTAAGTTTGGGAGTAACAGTAGTCAAACAGTACTTTCAAAAACACAGATCAATATCYAGAGAGCCAAAGAGTATCCCTCACACAATACTTAAATGGGAGTTTTTCAGGAAGAAGTCTTAAAAACAACATGATGGAAGCCCYAGCCCATACAAATATTCAAACCATTATTCAGCAAAGTTTTTCACTGAATATCCTGAGTTAGAAGATACTTACACAGAGTCCAACTCCTGATCCTGCACAGGACCAACCCAGGAGTCACACCACGGGCCCTGAGAGAATTGTTCAAACCCATCTTGAGCTCTGTCAGGCTGGTGCTGTGACCACTTCCCTGGGGAGCTGTAACAGCACCCAACCACCCTCTGGGAGAAGAACCTTTTCCTAATATCCAACCTAAACCTGCCCCGACACAACTCCAAGCCATTCCCTCAGGTCCTGTCACTCCCTGGTCACCAGAGAGCTCAGTGCCTGCCCCTCCTCTTCCCCTCATGAGGAAGGTGTAACTGCAGTGAGGTCTCCCCTCAGTCTTCCCCAGGCTGAACAGACCCAGTGCCCTCAGCTGCTCCTCATGTGGCTTCTCCTCAAGACCCTTCCTGTTTTCATGGCCCTTCTTTGGACACTGTCTAGTTGCTTATAGGCTTCTTATATTGTGGTCCCCAAAACTGTGTTGAAGAGCACTGACCCTAAAACATAGCCCTATAGACACCCACTAGTCACCAGTCACCAGCCTGATTTAACCCCATTTACTACAATCCTTTGTGTTTGATCTGTCAGCTGGTTGGTCAACCACCACAYGATGTGTTTATCTAGCTGTACACTAGTTATTTTGCTATAAAGCAAATTCTCAGATATTCCTGTYTTGGCAGCTGCAAAGAGACAAAAGTAAGACACCTTTATATTCTTYAGACATGGGAAGATTTTCTCTATCTTAGATTTAGGAAAACTGCAAAAACATTTAGTTTGTTCTCCCTCCCTAGCAGGCCATATCTTTTAGCTTCAATTCTTTTGAAGACATTTAGGATGGATACAAAGCTAATTATGGCCTCTGAGCTAAAAACTGATCAGTGTTTGAGGAGGTSATGTCACTATCATTCTTTTCTGCAGCTGCAGAGAAGTAAACAGTACTATCCTCACAGATTCTGAGGCTTAGGGACCTTAACAGTGAGCTTCATACACACAGATTCGATTTGGAAAAGAGACCACAAGCCCTTCTCCTGAAAGGAAGCAGAAGCTTCAAGTTTAGACTCTTGGACTTCCTTGAATCTCCTCTTCTGCATTTTTTTCCCCATCCAAAGAGGAAAATTCAATTCTAAATAAGAAACTATTCTTCAATATCTGTAAGCTGATTTTGCAGCATTAATACTAAAGCCCAAAATTTCATTCTAGGAAAAGGCTGGTACTGCTATAGCCTTGACCTCTTTTGACTTTGGACTAGCTCATATTAAAGGACAGTATATTTTTAAGGAAGCATAGAGAGTATTTTCTTCAAACTCCATAATCTCTACTGATGATGCCACTGTGACACAGGCATGACAAAATCTGCAACTTAGATTACCTCAAAWCCATTTTTGGAAAAGAACTGATAGTGTTACAACAGCACACCTGGAATAATTTTTATATTTATATAGACAGAAGTATATCTAACTCTTCTAGACCAATTTTAAATATGTGGAAATGAAACACCTCACTATGCTCCTAAGTATAAGAGCAGACTGAAGAAATACAAATATGAGACCCAATAAACAAATGAGCCTAATGAAAAAAAAACAAAAGCAGAAGATGTAAACATCAAATAAAGAGCAAAGTTACTGAAAAAAATGGCCAAACTAGAGATAGATTCAGATTGTTGTTTTAATAAAGACAGGACAAYCAAGATGAGTAATAGTGGATAAAGCTTCATCCCTGAGCTAGACAGCAAATTCASAGTGAGATTCAGCCAACAGCGCCATCATCCTGCCTCCTAGTCCAGGCTCACTTATACTTAAGAACTCTGATACATTTGTCAAAAGAGATTAGTGGAAGAATGTACCCATAATTTCCAAAATCTGTAAAACTCTTGAGCCAGATTTAAAAAAAAAAAAAAAAAAGTCTGGGTAAAGTGATGAGATTTTAGCTGGGAGTTGGCACTGCATGTATGTGATTCTTTTTCCATCTCCGTAAGTCACTATGATATAATATCATGAACACAGCAAACTCCTGCTGTGATAAATTTATGATTTAGCAACAACTGCAGGAGAAATGGAAAATATAAGCAAAAGGATTTCTTAACAGAACCCTTTCTGCGCCCACTATCCATTATGACATTTTTTTCCCCCTGCATTAGCAGAAAAGATGAAGAGCAAGTTTTATGTCCAGGTGGTCACAACAGCTTACACAGCCATGCCTGGAAAGAATTGTATAAGGAGAAGGATTCCTCCTCAACCTCCTGAGCTGCTGTGYAATGCAACTCAGACTTTGTTTCTTTCTAGAACAATTTCTGTAACCACTTTTTTTCTTGGGTTTATGGCTGTTCTCACAGCTCCAACATTCTGACATTATTCAATAGCWGCAGTGGAGCTCAGATGATTTGTGGTATGTCCCTGTTTTGCAGGAAGACAATGGGCTAGCAACACTAGTGAAAGCAGGACTGGTATTCAGCTAAATAAATAACTACACAGGTCAAGAGGACAAAGAGAATAAAATATTTTAATGTTTCAAAAACATGAATGTTATTTGTGTGATGGTTCTGTGCTTCAAAGTGATCTAATCAAAAGGATTCACAATTAAAAAAAAAAATAACAAGCAGTGGCTTCTACCAGCTGATTACACAGTGTAGCTTATGCACACATCTCCCATTTGTCTTGTATACAAATTTCTAAAATTATTTTAAGAAGCCAGTTTGGGGGTGGTGTTGTTCTCATTGTTTTGTTTTTGGGTTTTTTTAAAGCCTTCACTTCTGACAAATAACCTGAGGTACATCTCCTAAGGAAACAGAATAGATATTCCATCAGTACCTCCAGTAATGATATGCACGACTCTCTTCTCATGACAATCTACTTCTGCACTGATCACAGTGTGTTTTCAYCTGTTTATCTACACAGTGTGTCATCAGACCTGAAGATTCTATTTTACAATTATATTCTCTTCCCAATGAGAAKAGAYTACCTCAGGCTATTTCACATTTGCAAACTATAACCATGATGCATGAGGAGAGCATGTAAAATTAAATCCTCTAAAATCAAACCAAATTTGCTTTTGAACAGCTAATATAGTCAACATTTTAAATTCTTAGATGACCAACACCCTCTTTTTCCCTAGCTAAATGCTGACACACAAAAAAAAAGGGAAATTACTTATTTCCTAAAAAAGGTGTCTCCCAGTCACTTCACCAGTCCACCTGGTTTAGTCCTCACACTATGTGCTTGTTCAGCTAAAAGAAAAGATGACATTATATAAAAATCAACCACGCAAGCAGGATAGTTAAACTCTTAGAACTATTGTCAAATGACCTTTTTACACTTTTTACAATATATGAGGAAGTTCTGTCTTGTCACCCCTTACTCATCAATTTAAAACAAAAGAAAAAAATACAACCAACCAACAAAAATCTAGTCCCCAAGATCAGAATAAGCTGAATTAAGCTATCATACAACTCAAAAAATACATCATCTAGAAAATATATAAGAGTAGCAGCTAAAGAAGGAAGGGGAAAAAAAGAGAGAGCTAGATAAATAGACATTAGATTGACATACAGGCCAGAGGCAGCTCTTCCTTAAACTTCTGATTACACATTAAGAGAAATACAGGCTTTTAAAAGGCCCAGAAAGGGCTAAAAGAGATTCTGAAAAATCACTTAATCTCCCCTATCCTRATTTTCCCAGGATAAAACAGCAACATTAAACAAAATGTTTGTCCAGACTATCCTCAAACCCCTCCTATTATGYAGATTCCACAGCCTTCACAGGAAGAATTTATTCCAGCACTTCAGCCCTTCTTATTATAAAGGTATTCCAAATACCTAACCTGCATTTCCCCTGTAGCAACTCAAGCAAACTATTGCCCCGCTTTATCTACTTTAGCAAACTTTAACAAAACTTTAATTATTCCTCTGTGGACATTTTCCAACATACTTCAAGACCACTGCCATTGATCTCCCTCAGTCTCATTTTGACCAGACCAAAACCATTTAAACATTTAGTCTAACAGCCTGTACTTTGCAGATCTTCATCTTTTCTGTTTTGCTTTTGATACCAGTCACTTGGTCCTCATCTTCCTTCACAAACCCTGTCCAAAACCACACTATACTGCAGCTGATCAATGGTGGGGAGAGCAGCAGAATTACTTAATGCAGCTTCAAATAAAATGCTTCTGTGATTTTAATTTATTTTTGTCTCCCAGCAGTGCACTTACTGATACTTTATACCCAGAACCAATCTGCAGTCTAGGCCAAAGGGGCATGTATCTCCCAAATCCCTTTCTGATCTGTTGATACAGATATCACCCCAGTAAAACAAATATAGAACATCCCTTGCACAACCTTAGGAGGACTGAACTCAATCTGTGCTCTGAGCACCGGAGTAAAATCTCCTGCCTTCAAACCTCGCCCATCTCAAAATCATGCAGAATACAAGTCTTATTCTTTCTGTAACAGTCACAAGCTCAAACAAGTCTGAAAACAACATGGATTAAATAAAGGCAAGGCACAGCTGTTGAGTAATTTGATTTTTTGCTTCAATATACAATGCCTACCTTTGCTCTTTCCAGAAACTTGGTTACTGTTCCCTAGTACACCTCACTTCTCTTTTCACAAGCATTGGGAGAAATTAGACGTGTCAATGAAAGTAAAAATGAAATAATCCAGATTTATTTCATCCAAGATACAATGCCTTCTCTAATGCTTAAAAGAGTACACCCCCAGTTCTGCATGAGGTGAGGTGCACGTGTGCACATCCACCCAGTCGAACATTTTGAGCAAGATGACAGTATGGCAAGMTGGACTTGATTTAACATGTCTAGACAGCTGTAGGAACTTAGATATTATTGAAATGTAATCAGTTTAGCACTCCTACTTTTTGTTATTTCTATACTTCATATTTTTGCTGCACTTGTACAATGTTACATGTATATAATACAGCTTAACCTTTGATATTCCATCACTTTACATGTACTCAGTTCTACTGTCTTGATGCAAACTGAACAGCTTCCAAAAGCAAAACACAATCCAACTACCTAATATGACAGTAATGGAAGAGTTATTGATATTCTGCATTGATATTCTTGTTGCCATTCTTATTGCCACTACTGCTATTACACACGCTTCTCTAGATACACTACATCTTCACATCACTTCCTCCTTCTGTCTTGCTTAGAAGCTCCTAGCAAAGTCTACTCCCTGCAGTCAGAACTGAGCTCTCAGACTCCTGATTCTATCACACCCTTGTTTCTCCACCCTCTTTTTAGGCCCTGCTTGCYTCTTCAGCATGCTTGATGAACAGGAAAAGAAATCATCCAGAAAACTTCCAGGAAGCATCAGGTAGGAAGCTTCCAGGAAGAAAGAAGGTAACAGAAAGTAACTGGAAAAGTCTTCTTCCTTGCTGGTTATCATAGGGATACAATCTCTTCCTTGCTCTCTGTCAAAGAATAGAACAGAGAATTCCAATGTGTTCCTCATCACCACCTCCACCATCCTCCAAAACACTCTAAAAGTTTTAGTGGTCTATTCTAGGAGAGGCAAATAACCCACTCTTCAATTATCTTAATCTCAGTTTAAAATAGAAATGAGCACGAACAGTGTACTGTTTGAAGTAATTTACCACAGCAACTCTTGTTTCATTCAAGTAGGTTTCCTCTAATAAGTTTGACAAATTCCAAAAAGCTCTCTAMTATCTGCAACACAGGTTTTTTGTGTTTTCTGTGGATGGCCTCACTTGAAGTACCAAAGGAGCATATGCAGGCACATGTGCTGAGATTGTTTAGAAAGACCTAACTTTGTTTACATGCCACAAGCCCTTTGCTGATAAATTCYCTCACTGACACAGCCTTTTTAGAGCAAGAGAGGAATTCACAGAAATTACATTCAATTTTGTCCTGTGGAAACCCACAACGTACAACTCACACATAGATTTGAGATCTGAGATCTCTGCCAGCAGGTTTTATGAATCACCTTTTGTCTTCCTTGTCTTTTTTACCAATAGGAAGATTCTTTATATACAATCCTCAGGCAATGAACATCCTATCTTAAACTACAGCCATTCTGAAACATAACTATCATTTCCCTTCACATAGTTGAAAGTAATCCAGGAAAAGGTACCAACCCCAATAAATTAGAGAATGCAGTGTGGTTTGATGTCTGATGGAATAGCCTCAACTCATTTAAAAAAACTTACTGGGCAATTCTTTTAATCTGTACTGCATTTATTTGGTTTAAATAAATTATACTTAAACTAGATCCACGAATGGTGATGATGACAAAGAACTAAATTTTAGCCTTGAGTTATACTGCTTATCAGTCCTTGATCGCTTTTCCAAGGGATGAGATAAATTAGTTGTGTGGAGCAAGCAGCACATTGAACAGGACTGTGCCCAACCCATTAAAAASTAAATGCTAATGACCCAAGATTGCTTAGTTCAAATCCTTAGTTCAAGACTGCTTAGTTTAAGGCTCAGACACTTTTCTTTGAAGAACTATGTGACTTCACTACAGCTGGATTCCAGACACCACTATGACTGCAATAGCAGTCCTTGGGGAGCTCAATCCTGCAGGAGAGTTCAGCTGACTGCACTTCTAAGGATAGGCAGGCAGTCAAGTGCTTCAGCTGCAATTTCAAATATGAATTACTCAAAATATTAGCACCCAGATGGCCTGTCTTTCCCAGAGTGAAGTACTTGTCCTGAAACAGAACTTCARGCTCTTCAAGAGTCTCATGCTTGAGTTCACATCAGTGCTTCAGGTTTGGGGCTGAATACTACTCCAACTGTAAGCACAGCATTCAGGTGAGCAAGCCTTTTTAAGCTTCCACTCAAATTATCCAGATTCTCAGGTACCTAAGCATATCTGGACCTAAAAGGCTTTCACTTGAGTGATATGGTAACAAAGGCCCAAAGGCCACATTTAGACACAGACATATATCTAAGGCAGAGTTATTCTACACAGTCCTCAGCTGTAATGAAGCAGCAGTAACTTTACAGCCCACCACAAGCAATTTTCCACTGATGGAAGCTGCTGCAATGCACACTCTGATAATGACGTCAACATCTTTACACCCAAACTTACAGCCATAGAGGAGCTTTAGTATTACCAACTAAAGAATGCCACTGTCCACTTATCAACAGGACTCTTTCACAAGAAGGTCTGAATTTGGTCTTTATACACTGGGAATGAGACTCATTCCCACCTGAAATTACRCACTCATCTGAAATTATGCCTTTTGCMTAAGATTWATATTTAGGCTTYTTTCACAACCATAATACAAATATTAGACAAYAGTATTASAAATCTTAAGTTGGAAGAGTGTTAYTTCTCWGGAAAGGAAGCTCTTGAGATAGTTTMCCCCTCCCAAAATATGCAACTCCCTCAAATGAGAAAAAAGTCTAAAYKGCAAGAGTCAGTGTTGRTAATTTCTAGGAAATGAATAGGGAATAACAATTAAATTAATATTGCCTTACTAAAGRATATTCACTTGACATTTTGTTTCCTGAAACAACCAAAAAGCACTAAGGAAGTCAACAAACCATAAACAGTGACAAAGGACAGGACATCATGGAATTAAGYTATAAATGAATCCAGCCGCCTCTGCATGCTGAATCACCATTAAAAATCTTCTCTCTCAGCAGTACATGAAGCCAAGATCTCTTTTTTCCCCCTAATTTTCTGAAGAGGGAAAAAATGACAACAGACATAAAGATGTCACTGATTCTGAAATCTCAGTTTCAAAGGGTATGAACCTTCTTGCAGTAAGTTTTTGTCAATATTTGTTCATTCCTTCTGGCCTAGGCAATGGCACTGACAGAAGAGCACTTTTACATCTCCTATGAAGAAAACCAGACTCAGCTACTTGTAACAATCAGAATCAATTCTTGATATCAAAGACTTGTATCACAGCAACTCTGGAATTAGCCAGGCTAAGGGACTTTTAATGTTTAATTCTGTGGGTTCAATAGATCTCTACATCTACCTAAATGGATGTTTTTAAACATCATAAAGGCTTTCCCCTACAGAATTTTCTGGAAAGCCTCTTCTTTTCTTCTTGAGAAATGTTTGGCTTTGGAGCCAATACTCTTTCATCACAGAAGTTGAGATGCATTTGTCTCAGTCTGTGTTTTCCCCCAGTAATTACATGCTTTGAACTTATTTTAATTCTGTTTGCCAGATCACCGATCTCTTTTTCCAACATTCTTCCTCATTCTGCTGTATATCAGTCTCTGTCTCTGTATTTTAAAGCATGGGGATGAGAATTCATTTTTGGGTGAATGCAACAGTTGAAATAGTTTCTATAAAAGTACCAGCAGCCTTTGCCTGTCAGGCAGACATTTATTTTCTGGTGAGCTCAGGGCCATAAAATCTTTTCAGATTCCAAAGGGAAAAATGCAGTATATTTTGAGGGGTGGTTATTTTCTGGCCTCYTCAATTGTGAGCCCTTTATGGACACATAAACAATCACGAAGACAGCTTAGCAAGGGTATTGTTAGAAGGCCTACAGCAACAGTATATTGAGAGAAATAGTTTGTATTTATACAGAGCTATTCTGTCTCCAAGGTTTCCAAAGAACTCCATAGTCTTTTATAATTGCAAAATAAACTGCATTCATGTGTTAGTCATTTCTTCAGAATTTGTCACTCTAATTTTCAAGGCAAAAGCAAAGTAAATCTGCTGCTTTGCTAGAGTTAGCTRCATTCATGTGAATCAAGGTAACTCAATTTATACCTAGAATTCAGCCTGTAGTTTCCAAGTCCTGCTGGAATCAAAAGTAAACTTTGAATGGCTGTTATGAATCACCATGCTGCTCAATATCAGGAAGAAAAATGCTCTTAAATGGGAGAGAGGAAAAGGATGCTTCACACTAAAACTGTTCTTAGAAAAAGCCCCAGTGATGTTTGACCCGGACAGCAACAAATTTTTTTCTTAAACTTTTTAGCTTGTCCCTGAAAAATCCCTTCTGCTGCTGGAGTGAGAGCACAGGCTTTGAACACATGTGCATTTGAGAACACGTAACAAAAAAATCCCAACATTTATGCACTTACACCATTCCCTTGCAACTGACTGTGTACAATTATAGGAACAATAATACATGAATGTCAATTCCCATGAGTGATTGAAGCAAATTTGACTCTACATTTCCTCCAAACAGATTATGTTGTAATTGTACAGTTATTTCTTAATGCTAGTCTTCTAAGTGCTCGTTCTGGTTGCACTCACCTCATTCTGCTGGCTATACCTTGCTCAGAGTGTAGCCTTAAGATCCTCCCTTATCTTCAAATTTCCCAAAACTTCCAGTTGGGAACATTACCACWGTTTAATATCCATAAATACATTGATAGGCAGAAGTAACAAGGATCACAAGGAAATGCTCTAGTTAAAAGAAGTCAGTGAGGGAATTATTTTGCTGTTCATGAAGGGCAGTTCCACAAAGCATTYTCAAGAATGGTGGAAAGAGTATCTGATCCAGTGAAGACCTGAGGGAGTTTTTCCTCCTAAGTCTGGACTTGGGTAGAATGTCAAATCATACAGATGCATTTATATGCAACACATGTCATATCTCTGTGTGCACTTTTTAAAGCAGTAAAACATTTATGCCTTTTGCAGCTGTTTACCC
The DNA here is from genome assembly GCA_902810485.1 of Alauda arvensis. Classification (NCBI taxonomy): domain Eukaryota; kingdom Metazoa; phylum Chordata; class Aves; order Passeriformes; family Alaudidae; genus Alauda; species Alauda arvensis. The sequence continues at coordinate 2,671,791 of CADDXX010000012.1, read as the reverse complement.
ATACTTCCTGGTGGGGAAATRCTATTATTATGAAGTAAGTGTCATTTAATGAAGTCAGAATGGTGCAATTCCACAAAAATAGTTTAAACTGGAATTTCAAAGTGACACCTGGGATTTGCTCACATCARCCTATGAAGTCATCAGTGAAGCCAGCATATGTAATTACATATAAACTTACAGAAGAGCTTCACTAAGTTACCAGTGTATTGTGCTGCCAATACAGGAAAGCTCTTGTTATGCCAAATTTGGAACAGAGTATTCTGCACATCACAACTCTTAAGTGCTGGGACATTTTCTTCCTCATTAATCTTATTTCATGTGTATAAACTTCTGTAAAATGATGCAATATAACATATCCACAGTTAGAGGAGGTACACGACTTTCACACTGTTTCAGCTTTATCCTTACACAAGAATTTAGGAGTTGTCCACAGAACCATGAGCAGATCCTAAGAGTCCAAAAGCCATGCAGGCATGTTTGTCCAATTTCCACCCACAACACATACAACCAAGCCACAGTAGGGTGCTGCAAGCCCAAATTCACTAAACCTTATGTAACTTTCACCACTTAAATTCAAGACATGTTTTCATTTATAGATAAAACAGAGATGGGTTCTCCTTAATGAATTTTATTAAGAATTTTGGTGAAGACCAAAAACAACCCAATCTACCTACAAGAGTCTTCCATAATACTTAATTTTATCAACTTTACATGTAACTTCAATTGCAAAATTCACATACTTCTCACACTGTCTTCCTGAATAGAGAGATTAGTCTCATTTTCTTTCTTATCCCCCCATCTTCCTTGGGATAACTGTTACACAAACACATGCCTTATTTACTTCACATAATACCATTCCAGTTGCAGATAAAGCATTCTTGCGTTTTTCTTCTGCTTTCAGTGCATTCTGTGGTYGCTTCAGTCACTAATTAATGCATTTTCTCACCATGCCTCTAAAACAGGCAAGCAGTGGCATCATCATTGTACTTATGAGGAACTATAGCCTGGTGAGAAGGTGTACAAAATTGTCCTGCACATGCAGGCAACACCAGACAACTGATTTCAGAAGCTGAAACGTCACTATTTTCAGCTCAATGGGCATAATGCCACTAAACACTAGCCCTCAGACGTCCCAGGCTGGAAAGTGAAATGCATATTTAAATGCATTTTCTGAAGAAACGTACAGCAACCAGAAGTGGACAGAGTGAAACTGAGAACTTCCTAGCCTCCTACTGCTGTAATAAGCAGTTCTCACCATAACTGTGTTGAAAGGAATTCCAGAAAGACTAAGTTGCATGTATGACAYACATTTTAGACCAACAGAAACAGCACAGAATTCCTTTAACTARTTTTCTSCAGCATTGCATTTATAAATCCAGGGAGATAAGCACTGAAGATTGATGCTTAGATGACTAATGGTTACTATTTAACAGCGCCATTAAGGGAGTAGTGGGAAGTAGTGGGAAGATGCACCTGAATTACTAAAAAAAAAAATCTTCCTACTGTTTTATGGACTAGTAGGTTGCAAATAGAAATTTATAGCTGAAATTTCTGTGCTGCTGCCATTGCTACTATWAGAGAATTTTTCACACTGAGGTTCCAAATACTTAGGCAGAGGTGAATTGTGACAGTATGTACTTTTGAGCAAATAATACATCTCTTGAGAATTACTCAGAGTTTGTATCCCACATGACAAAAGTTCAAATACTTGACAGTAAAAATACTACCTGGTGACAATTTCACATTCCAGGGTAACTTTAGATGCTATAATTGCAACCCCAGTGGCTTACTGAATTTTCAAGCTCTGTTGATGCCATACATAACCTTAAAGTAAAATTCAGCTTAAAAACCAAAAAAATAGACTATTTGCTGTCATATACTGCATGTTCTGAACATTATCAGAGAAGTGAAACTGCTTAAAAATGCACCAGAGTAAAAATTCCAAAAGGCATCTTGAATTAATTTTAATTGAAAAATRTTCAATGTGACTTAACTTGAATGTTTTTTACCCCAGTAACTCCAAAAGCTCATCTAACAACACTGTGATGGGGCATTTAAACATGACTGACTTCCTATAAATCAGAAGATGCTCAGGAGCACCTGGTCACGTTTGGCAGTTTTCCTCCCAGTGTACCAGTACCCCACATCCCATTTGTTTCTGCCAGGACAGACCTGTCTCTAAAGATAACAATAGACCGACACTTCCTCCAGTTTCAGGACTACCCATTTTATAGCACTGGATTGAAACAATCTATGCAAGTCCAGAAAAATCAAAACCAACTGCAGCTACTGCTAGAGAAGTAAGTTTATTCTATGGGGTACATTTTTCACAGTTGCCAATCTCTGGCACAGTGTTAATATTTTGAAGTAAAATGCACAGTAAGGCTTCATAAAATCCCAACAGAATGAGCAGCTTTGCACTCCACGATAACTGACAGCTATGAACTCTTGGCAATGCTACCAAATGCTACCAATGCTATTACCTGGCTACTATTTCTCATCTCTAAAGGAATTTAATTTATTGTTACCATGAAAAAAGAGTTGTGAAGCATTTAGTACTAACTTTCTGGCTCCTGCTTTTTAATAGAATTATTACRTTTTCCCCCTCTTCCTTTTCAAGGATCTCCACGCAGCCATTACCAATTCTTTTGCTCAATGAAGAAAGAGGCTATCCCATTAAATAAGATTATACATTTAAGAGCAATAACAAAACACCATGAGATTATCAGCCACTCTCATAAATGAGCTAGACAATGAACATGAACCATAAGCATGAACTAATTCACAGAGTGCATCTCTGGTCAAGAGAGGACTCAGAACTGCATATTCACGGTTATCACAGAACACCTGACATGAAGTTTTACATCCTAATCTTACTTCACCAAAGTTAATTCAAACATATCTAACATTAAAATACTGACAGCTGAAATTTAGAACTCAATTTTTAAGAAAGCAAGCAGTCTTCTCATCTTCAAGATCATTCCAGCACCTCCAGAAACCAAAAAAATCCCAAACAAATACGGCTGGCCAAGCTGTAGGTCTCCTGTTCTGGCTATACATAATTGTGTATCTAACAACACACAGCTCAAACTAGCACTCTGTACTAGCAGAATTCTAAACTGCTTCATCAGAAGTTGCTGTCACCAACTCCCACYTCACAGATGTAGAAAACAGGCAGAACAGGTAATGGGACTGGTTTTTAGGCTGACAGAGAGCTCAGAATCAGAAATTTTGACACYGTCCAAGCAAATAGCTTGCATTTTACCTCTGAGTCAACACATAAGTCRTGGCTGACCTTATCAGGACATAGAAACTCTTTTTACTACTTGTCCTCTGGCTGTTTTAGGATTCAAACTTTCCAGTAAGGGTAGAATGTTTTACTAATGCACTGCTCACTAAGGGGCTTCTTAGAATTTGATAAAAAACACTCCTGTCTTCAGCTCCTGTTTTTCCTTCTCCTAGTCACATCCCCCAGAGCACTGTAATAAACAGTGGGGCTCAAATAAGCTAGAAAGAGTTAGAGGCACTGGCTCCTTTGTCTTACAGCTGAATAGAGTCATTCCCTTATGCTAACATAGAGGATAAAAAAACAACTCACAGAATCCATCCATTTAGTGGCAGCTTGATACTCATGAGTAACACTAAATGTATCGAAGGTAGAAATGACAAACAGCCTGAAAAATGGGGGCAAAAGGAAAGATTTTTTTTTCCCAGAATCCAAGCTGGAACAGTCACTCCAAACACTGGAGAACTATACAACCTGGAATTTSTATACTCTTTGACTAGTAAGAGTCATAAGAGATGGACACAACCCAATCCCARTGGCCCTTAATATTTTATTTGAAGGAAAACAACTGCTGACTAGAAAAAAGGCAGTATTATCTTATTTACAGAAGAGACTACTGCTTGATGTTGACAGTGTCACTAAAAAAGTAAGTATTTCTGAAACTTCTAAGAAAAGGAGATAGTGCTTTTTCTGAAAATGTTAATTGAAAGACCTCCAACTGCCCACTGTTCTTCCCATTAGAGCAGATAGTTTCATTTACCATCCACAAAATTATACTTCAGGAAAAGGAAGCAAGGAGTTGTACTTCAGTGTAAATGGACAGACYATAAAGATGAGCAATGCAGAAATGCAAAGATACAGAAAGGAATCCTAGTTAAATGTTTAGAAGGGAAGGCTTTTCCCTAAAACCTCAGCAGAACATAATTCTTTGTGCTACAGCAAAGGAAGTCTGTCAGGAGACTGCAAGTATCTTAAGGTCTCAATGTTAATCAGTCCATTATTCAGCTGCAGGAACTTTTCTCCAAATCAAGCCAGCAGACATTCTGTAATACCTAACCCATAATTCATCAAGCTCTTCATCCTCTAAGCCAAAACTTGTCTTCAGGCTCTGCACACAATGGGGCATGAGCCAAGGCCACAAGCTGGGCACCTACACAATCTTTTTTTTATAAATATGAAGCAGAAACTCTCAGGCCGCCTCCATACTGTGCAGTAGTTCATAAACACATAATAAATTAAATATAGAGAAAAACAGTCACCAATGAGACCACAGTCCTGAAACTCCAGCTTTCCAAAAAGGTATCCATCATACTGACACTGACTACACTCATAGATGTGYCTATTCAAGCAAAGCATCCACGAAGCACCCTTTCCTGAAGAAAAAACTGTTATCTAGAAAGAGGCACGATGAATTTTCAACAGAAAATTGAATCCCGTTCAATTTTTTTTTTCATCCAGAAAATCTGTTTCGTTCTCCATAAAATGCAGACTATTGGAGCATTAGCTAATCTAAGAATTCTCATGTATAGTTATTTTAACCTTTATCTTCAAGTGTTACTGCAGAAAAGGTCAAGATCTTAAAGAAAAGAGGAGCAGGGGCTTTGCAGGGGGAGAGAAGGGATCATGCTGTTGTAGCTGTACTCACATCGCAGAGGTGATGCAGGTTGATTCTGGCCCAGCCTCAGTGGTAATGAGCCCTCAGTGGACTGCTCTCCTGAAATCACTTTTTTTACTGGATAGTATTTGGGCTTAATCACATATTCCTGTGTTTGGCCATGATGAAGGTTCATCATKAGCGTCTGAGATGAAAGGGGTAGCATCCTGTTTTGGAAAGAGAGAGGAAAGACAGAACAGTGTGAGAATTCATAAAATTAGACTCAGAAACTACTTGTAAAAAATTGAAGACATGTTCAATTGTACTCCAAATTCTCAAAATACAGTCTGGAAAACCTACCACCTTACAAAGGAAGCACCTGATTTTCCAAGCATTTGGCACCTTCATTGCCTTTCCAGCTCAATAAACTCCTAAGAAAGAAAGACTACAGGGATTATATAACTTTCTTTTTGACATGGCAAGAGAAATATCATGGACAGCTCAGAAACAGGGAAGGGAGGAACAGGGAAAAGCCCTATCAAAATGACTTGCAGTTCTAATTTTTTAACACACAGAGCTTTCCAAACAGGTCAGAGAAGCAGTGACACATTCAAAYCTTATTCCATTTCTTACAACTATCATTCCATACAAGGTATATTGAGTAGAACCTAAACCCAGCTGACTTTCCCCTTCTGTTCCCAAAAGTAATTTCCTTTTCACCATATCCCTCTAGCCAAATAGCAACCATTGCTTCTCTTTCCCTTTTTGAGAGTGTTTCCCACCTAATCCCACCTGATTTGTGTCCCAGAGACACATTACTTTGCCCATCCACTTTCTCTTTGCCTGCACTATCTCTGACAAATGTCCCAWAACCATGTGGCCTCCCTTAACAACAAAATCATTTCCCCTTCCTGCTAAGCAAGAAGATTCCTTCAAGCTCAGAATTCTCTCATTGCTAATCCTGACTCATGTGCTTGGATTCCTCCCTTTGACCTCAGCYTCTCACTGCACAAGGCCTTACCAACTTTCAATAACAATTCCCTCCTCTCCCTGTCAAAACGCCCATGTTGGTTRTTTAGCCAACATCAGCAGTAGGAGTAATTTTTCTTCACTAACAAACTGGCCTTCACTCTTCCAGCAATTAATAAAGCAGCAGATTGGGCAGCTCTTAGCTACRTGCAGTGAAACTGCAAGCTGCTTTGGGGCCCCAAGGCTGAGGAATCCCACYCCCTAGCAAGTAACAACACACTTTCAAGTAGCAAACCTACTAATAGCATGCCTTCAAGCAGTCATAGCTAGTGCAGATCAGACTGTAAAGGCACACACTCCATGGAGAGTAGAATCAATGACTAACCTAGTAATAGTGGCTATCAGGACTACATGGTCYTTTGCTCAAATGAAGGCATTTGAGCGGGATGCTGTAAGCCTCCCTTGCTTCATTCCCAGCTGAGGGTCTGTAACTASTTCCAAAAATGKAAAAATGGGAAAAAAAGTTRTGGGATTTGTAGCAACCATCCCTTGGAGCCACTGGAGCCACAGTTCTGCAGGGTAAATAACTGTCCTCTGAGAATCAGCCACRTTATAAAGGACAGCTGAGCAGCACTTCCCCACAGAGGTGAGACTGCAGAGTTTCAGCTAAGAACTTAGATGACTACTGCATTGTTTTCTGGCATGTGGAGCCTGAGCCAGCCCYGATATCCAAAGCAATGTCTAACTCCTTGGTCATGTTACTCAAGATGCTTAGTAACTGCTGTAGCCAATGGATCTGTGGTTAGAACAAACAATGGGGTTTTGTCCTACACAGATGCTCTTTTTCTCAAACTGATCCAAGTTAACAAGAGCATTCATTAATAGTGACATTCTAAGCCTCCTGTGTAGAACAGAAACACAACTTCTCAGGCTGTCTTCAAGTCAGTAATTTCTAATACAGTACTTCAGCAGAAGTGCTTTAGCCAGACTAAGAGAAAATTGTATTGTCTGTGCTGTTTTTAAGGTTCCTACCAGAAGATCAAAAGAGAGCCTTCACTGGCACTGGAGGTCAGGCYTGGAATTCAACACAGTCTGATAACAAGTAAGACCAGGAAACCCACAGCCTGAGATAAAGCTTAAGTTGTTGCCTTCAGTACTGCTTACATATGAATTTCATTTCTTTGAAGAATCACTGCAATCACTCCTGCACAAAATCCCCTGTTTTTTGCTAACAGACTTCATTTGATGCTTACGCATAAGGACATCCACTTCTGGCYCTGGACATAAAGGAGTGTCTATACTGAATGCAGAAGCAGGACTTAACAACAGAGATCAAAATACTAGATACAGATGCTGCCATTTAAGWGGCTGAGTGTCTTCTGTTAAGGTTATAACCAGTTGTAAAGCATTACAGAATCACAGAATGGTTAARGTTGGAARGAATCACTGGTTCAACCTTTCTGCTCAAGCAGGGTCTTCCTAATGATCTCTGATTAGCAGTCCCCTAATTACCTCTGTTGCCCTCTGCTCAAATCTGCTCCCAGAGCTCCACATCTCTCTTATCCTGAGGAGCCCAGGACTGGACACAGCACTCCAGATGTGCCTCAGCAGGGCTGGGCAGAGGGGCAGGATCCCCTCCCTTGGCCTGCTGGCAATGCCCTTCCTAATGCACCCMAGGATTCCATTGGCTTTCTTGGCCACAAGAACACACTGCTGGCTCATGGATGGCTTGTTGCCCACCAGGACCCCCAGGTCCTTCTCCACAAAGCTGCTTTCCAGCAGGCCAGCCCCCGGCCTGTACTGGTACAGGACCCTGCATTTGCCTCTGAACTTCAGACAGTTCCTCTCTGTCCATCCTCCAACCTGTCAGGACCCTTCTGCACACCACTCTGGGGTATCAGCCATTCTTCATGGTTTTGTGTCATCAGTGAACTTGCTGAGAAGGCATCTACCCCTTCATCCAAAGCACTGATGAATGAGTAAACAATATGGAACCTGGTCAAGTCTTCTGCCATTCAGCCAGTTCTCAAACCAGCTGACTGTCCACTTCTCCAGCCTGCACCTCCCAAGTCTGCCTATGAGGATGTTGTGAGAGACAGCATCAAAGGGCTTTGTGAAGTCCGGGTAGCATATATTCACTCCTCTCCCCTCATCCATCCAGGTAGCTTTGTCACTGTAGGACACAACTGGGTTGACCAAGCATGATTTACCTTCAGTGAATCCATGTTGACTACTCCTGGCCACCTTCTGGTCTTCCATGTACTTAAAGATGRCCTCCAGAACCAAGCACTCCCTTACATTTCCAGAGACTGAAGTGAGGCAATAGTTACCTGGGTGCTTCTTCTTGCCCATTTTGAAGGCTGGGGTGACATTTACTTTCCTCTAGTCCTCAAKCACCATCTCTGACTGACCTCTCAAAGATGACCATGAGTGGCCTAGCTCTGGTGTCTGCCATCTCTCTCAGCCCTCAATGGATGCATCCCATTGTGGCCCAWGGACTTGTGGTTGTCAAGTTTGCCTAGGTGATCTCTAACCCAATCGTCCTTGACAAAGCGAAAATCTTCCTTCCTTTTCCCTGGTCTCCCRGGTCAGAAATTCCTAAGGGCTGCTCTTGTCAGTGAAGACTGATGGACAAAAGGCATTCACTAATTCTGCCTTCTTTGCATTCTCTGTTGCCAGAGTCCCCACTCCATTTAAAAAGAGGCCTACATTTTCCTTCATTTCCTATTTGTTATTGATGTAATTTGCTTCCCGTACTTGACATCCTTGGCCAGGTTTTTAATTCTAGTTGGGGGTCAGCCTTCCCTGTTGCATTTCTGCATACTCTGACAGCATCTCTATGTTTTAAATGTTCTGTCGCTGCTCCTGTCTCCTGTGKATTTCTCACTTGTGCTTGGGTATTGGCAGGAGTTCCACATCCATCCATGCAGGTCTCTTGCCCACTTTGCTCAATGTCTTGCTCATSAGGATGCACCATTTTTGAGCCCTCCCCCCMAAAAAATCCTTGAATATTGACCAGCTCTTCTGGAGACTTCTTCGGTGAAGGCACATTCCAATTATATTTGTCCAAAAAAGTCCCTGAATAGGCTAAAGTTACGCTGCCTGGAAGTCCAGTGTTGCAGTCTTAATTGCTGCTCCTCTTCCTTCATGTAAAATACTGAATTCCACAATGTCCTGGTCACTGTAGCCAAGGCTGCCCCAATCTTCACATGTTCAACAAGGCCTTCCTTGTTTGTTAGTATTAGGTCTTTTTATTTTTATTGTTGCCCTTTATCTTGCCACACATCCAGCCACACTGAAGCCCAACTGTCAAACTACAAAAAAAGTCCATCATAACACTTGAAATTATAATAATTTTTTTTAAAATCATTTTAACTGTGCCACACCAGAAACACAAATGCCATATGTTTGTTTAAGGCTGAAAGCTTAAGCACCAGAATTTACAAAAGTTGCCTCTTCCTTCCTTCCTTTAATTTTCTTCCTTAATTTAGTTTGCATTAATGTTAATTAATTACTGCTAAGACACCTTTGTTTTCCAAGAGTGGCCTACTCAGTACTACCCAGGAAAGCCTTAACTTTATCAATCMAATTCTTTAAAAGGAAACACCTCCACATGATGTTTAAGTTGTYAATTTTTGTTTCAATGCAGACTAAATCACCTAATCTAAATCACCAAGGYATCTGCTTAAAATAATCACACAAAACCAAAGTTAAGACTTGTCTAGACCCTTTTGCTTACATACTTATGCTCAGTTYTGATGATCTTGGTATATAACTGACATTAATTTAATAAACTTGACAAAAACTTTCCATTGCTGAAGCGYACACCAGGCAGATAAATGTCTGCACCTTCAACAAACAAACAATATGATAAATACTAATAAGGTTGCAAGAACACTAAAGAGGAAGAAGAAACATTTTCAGCTCACTATCATGGAAAAGAAAGCGCTCTTGCYTGATAAACCAGAGAAAGAATGTGATGCATCAAAATAACTCTGGCAAGCAGAAATGAGCTGGACATTTGGCATGAAAAGTACTGTCAAGACTAAACTAAGGCAAATCTCACTCAGGTTGCTTTCTTTATTTACTGTAGGCCTGATGCTCCCATGMCTGGCTCCTAGCTAGCAACATTTCAGAAAATATCAATTGCTAACACTACTGCTTCATGCAAGTGTACAAATTAAATTCCTTCTTCATTACCTCCTCCCAAAGTCCCAATGAAAAGTCAAAAGGAGAAGAAAACCATTATCTTCTAAAACTATGAGATAGTTAAAAAAAAAAAACAAACAAGCCAGTTCAAAAGGCATGGAAATAGAACTAACCTTTTATCCCCCTGTAAATTGTTAAAATTCAGCTGCTAGTTCAGTCTGACCTTTGCCAACTGTTTCCTCCTTCCACTGCTTCTCTGAAATATATATATTTTTTTTTAAAGATACATGAAAAAGTTTAACTTCCCAGCTGATGATGAACAGATGGGATTTCTCTGAAGCCCTTTGCAATATCATACCCATCATTAAACAAGATGGCCTATCTCACCAGTAACAAAAGATGAGAGAAGCATTCAGCTTTTCTTTATTTTTCACCGTTGCAAAAGTTCTGCTAAAAACTGATTTTATGTGCAAATATGTGTTTTTAATGAATATTTAAAAGTCCTGTCCCTGAAATACAGCACAAACACTGCAAAACAAGCACTGAGACCCGGCCTGTCCTCCAACAACAACCCTACAATGTTGCATTAATATCTTCATTATAAAACTGCCTTGATTTATATCTTTGCAATACATTTTTCCCCAGGCAAAATTTTGCAAAGATAGTAGTTTGGATATAATCMATTAGTTTTCAAATAATACCATCAAGGTATTAATTCCTATTTTTTTAACACCTTGAAGAGTCAGAATATTATTTACATTCTAGAAAAGATCTTTTTGTTTATCATCAAGTTTTACATGATGATGTTATCATCATTCCATTTTACAGAATCACAAACAATGATTCATTTCCTAGATGTCAAAAAGCAGAAAGAGCTCTTAAGGCAAAATAAATGTATCTTTTGGTTAAACATTCAGATGCAGAGCAACAATACAGATGCTTAGTCACACAAGCTGAAGGAAGCTACAGTTCTTGCAAGTTATGCAACAGCAAGTAAGCACTCCTCAAATAATACAGCATTCAAAGATTAAATCTGAAGAATATTCCTTCTGTAAAATACCTAAATTATAAATGTTAATTCTATCAGTAAAAAAAGAAAAAAAGGAATGTTTGCCTACTGTATCTTTTCATTAAAATAGGTACAAAAAAAGTTTGCCCCACCCCACTCCCAAAGTGCCATCAAGATATAAGTGATGCCAATTTTTTAAAAAATCTTCTAACAGTATTAAGTATCGTTCAAGCATCCTAAACCACCTTTAAAGAAACAGTATGCATAAAGGCCAGGAAAGTCTGAGACAAGGATGAACACAAGCCAGCTGAGTCCAAGTCTCACAGTAACTGCAGWTCACAAACTTCCCTTTTCACCACGCACCAAATGAACAACTAGGAGTCACAAATTATTTGTTACCTCATGCATACTTTCACTAACACTTAAACARTGAAGCTCTTCAAAAGTCCAGATTAATTAATTWGACATCTGGATTATTCTATATAGATTTCCAGCCATACATATATCTTCAACTTTCCAGACACCTCTTACAAATAAAGTTCAAGGAGGCAAAAAACCAAAAAACTCCACAACAGAAAACCTACATCTGTTGCTGACTTTTTCTTGTTCCTCTGCTTTTATTGGTTAACTCTTCATTTTGGGGTTTTTTGTTGTTTTCCAGGATGCTACATTGATAATATACTACAGTCAGGTAAGACATTTTGTCACTATCAAACTCAGCTGTTGAAAGAGTGGCTGTCACTTGCAGTAAGAAATTGCCCTTCAAGCATCCCCTGTGTTGCAGCACTGAGTCAAGATGAAAGTCACTAGTTAGTAGCAGGCTTACTTAAACAGAGCTCTAGGTCAGTTCAATACACTGTCTTCAGTAAATTCATGTATGTTTTTCCCTTTCCTGTTTTACATTATATTTTCTACAGAAAAATTGCTTTTGTTTCCATAGTACTAGTGGCATGTTACACTGACACTGTGTAATAAAAAAAAAAAAATTACTTGGATCAAGACATATTAATTAGTGATAATTTCCAATCTGCCAACCCAAGAGACAGACTTTGGTCTTACTTTGGTCTTTGGTTTTACAAAAGCATGTTTACATGACAACTAAAAATAGAAACAAACTCCCACAATGGATGTTATATGATAAAGGCAARAGAGCACAGCTGCTGCAAAGCAAAACCATGCATCACTAATCTACTCAAATTCCTGAACATGTTAAACAAAACAGGAGACAAGGAGCCCAGGAGGTTGATGTAATTTATTTGAAATTTGAAGATTTATATTATAAGAGACTACTAAGAAACCTTAGATTATAAAACAGTGCTGTAAGCTTAAAATATATGGAACATAACAGATTCATTTTCTTAAATATRTATTAATTATAATATAGACTTTTGAAGTCTATTAACATATACAGGGTTTGCTAATACCTCAGTTCAGGTACATAAGTAACTTAAAACTGTATGCAATTTTGTTACAGTAGTTCAGAAAACCCTCAATTATTATTTTGYCTTCCAGACTAGCAATTATAGTCACACAAGATAAATTCTCTCGGGGAATACACTTACATCCTTGTCTGAATTCAGAAGAATCTGTCATTTAGGAATCTGTCATTAAACGAAAGTAAAAATGCAAGTAAAGTACTGRAAACCTCAGCCTATCCTTGATATTCTGACAGGTTAATTAATGATTACAAAAAAAAAACAAATGCAAAGAGCAAGTAATTACCCCATTAAGTTTTTGTAAATATGCAGATGCATTAGCAGAATCTGTTTTCTCACTATTGCTTATGTCTAGAAAATGTTTTACAAGTATGAACTTGCTGRTATAAACAGAGCTTCTCAGAAGGAGTCAGATGTAATGGAAGACGTCACAGGTTTATAACCTTTTTGTAAGTTAGACCTTATGTACAAGCAGGAAAAGACACAAAAACCCACGACAATTAATGGTGACTAAACAGGAAGAGATGAAGACTGAGTACCTGGACTGTAGAGGAAACTGAGCACTGATGAACATGTCAGTGTGCATCAGAAGCAACCAGAACTTGTCACACACAGAGCTGATGTCTATGGGGACTGCAGCCAAACAACCAAGGGACTCTTGCATCAGCCCAGTGAAAGTTTCCAGTGTACAAAATTGGATTAAAAGATAAAACCCAAAGCATCACTGAGGTGCAAAGAGCTGAGGGAAAATAACAAGGAATGCTTTTAAAGGCATTCATGTTCACAAAGCTAAGAGTGTCCACAAAGCACACCAGTAGGGAAAAATTACTGCTTCCAACGGAAATTCTTTAGGCAATATATGATAGAAAGACACAGAATAACCCTAATTAAAAATTAACTGCAAAAAAAAAGTTAACTAGATTAAAAAAAGAAATACTTTTTCCACATAATGCCTAATCTGAACTATGACAAGATATAATTGATAATTACTGCTTTTAAGAATGCCAGTGTAAATGGTTGATGAGCACACCTCAAATTTGATTGAGAGCACAGAAAAAAAGTCAGAAATCCTTATGCTTAAGGATATCAGTTTCCTAACATCATAAAAAATGCAAACAGACCATTCTTTTCTCCTGCTAAGGAAGTGCCAGGTCTGCAAGTTGGAGCACTTTACCCCTCTGTAACACATACTGATTTCTTACATAAGCAACCACTAGCAGATGTAAACAACACTGACTTTGCCCAAGTACTAGACACAAGAAGTGCTCATAGGAGAACAAATTATGTCTTCATGTTTGAGTGGGAAAATGGTTGTTGCACATTAAGAATCTTAACCRCATTTACTGAAGGCTTTCTAAATTTACTTGACAAGAAGCATAATTTATGATGAGCAAGCCTTGAAAATTTCAAGATTAAATCCAGACTCCATCCTCATTATGTGTATTCACCAGCAGAAGCTTTTTCTGGTATATGAAATCAGCAGCAAGAAGCTCGGACAGACTGCACTGGCTACAGCATACGTTCCCTGAAACACCATAGGGGCTGCTCTTCCTAAGTTACACCACAAAATTTAGCAAACCTAAAGAGGGAGGGTCAGAAAACCCCCAAAGTTTACCCAARCTCTCCACAGCAGTCACCTAAATTCAAGTGATGAAACAATGGCAAGYTTCCTACCACATCTGGGAAGTCTGGAAATGATGCACRASACGAACAGAAGTACATGTTGTGCTSTRCCCCAGAGGGTGAAAAGATTAGTGGTGAAAAGTTTTGGACATAGAAATAATATTTGCATAAGCCCCAGAATATTTTCAACATGTAAGGTTTTAAATGTATAATTACTTGCTTAGCTGAACTGGATAAACAACTCGTATGATCTATTTCTTCATACCACARAATTTAGCAACAAAGATTGTCCTTCATATTAAGTCACCACCAAAATGGAAYGCTTCCATCTGTGGGCAGAACCAGAGAAAGGGGGGACAGCAGCAAGCAGTTACTTGTACCAGGAGTCTAATTTTGGGGTAAAGGAGCTTCCAAAACCTTGTGACATAAATACACAAATAGTTTGAATGCAACGTTACACAGAAAWGTATTTTCTAATTAATTAAGATAGTAAACTTCTGCAGGATCAGAGGGCAGCAATTTCAAAAAATTGTTAGTGAATTGTAGTTTGTTGAAATTCAGCCAAGAAACATTCTGTCCACTAAAAAGACATACATACGATGCATAACTACATGTTCATCATCATGTATTTTCAGAAAAATAACATCCAGAGAAATAGCATGTTTGTGCCTACATCCTGTTTGTGTCAGTACAAGATCCCTGATGTAAAAGGGTCTCTTCAGTAGAAAYAAAGAACAGACTAAAGGCAACAGAACTGATAAAGCATTTATTTGCTGTCATGACCTAAGAAATTCCTCTACAGAGAGAACCTTGACAACAGATTAACAAAAATCAACATGCTTTATTTATACTTCTATTAGAGATACCATAAAAAAATAATCAAACTCCACCACAATGCTATTTATCATCTTATCAAGCCTGTTTAATAATGGAGACCAGCGATGGYAAATTTTAGCTACATGACTGATCGCTTTAAGGCTTAATAGGAGCATTTTAGGAGTATTTCTATATTGGCTTAGTGTCCCAACAACAGGAGATACACAACACACTCCTTTTCATTTCAGGCATTAGTGAAAAAAAAAATAAGTTTCGTACGTCAACAGTAACTCTTGGCCTATATAGATCACTGCAATATTTCGAAAGGCTAGCAAATCTAAAAACAGCATGCAAGGAATCTAGATTTAAAAATAGGCTGTTTTTCCTATTTTACTTGCTTAATTTAATCCTTCCATAAAAAGACCAGTTGCTTGAAAACTGTGTTAGAATAATTTTTCAGAAAGCAAACCTAGATAATATAAAGACAGGAACATTTTTGTCTGAGAAATGTTCATGATTTTCAGCAAAAATTACAGGGCTGAAAGTGAGTGTAGAYTTCAACTCAGTAGCGCCACACCCCTCCGCTGCTAATAAGCCCAACAAACGCTATAATTATAATTACTATCATAATTACACCCTAGCTTTATTTCTAAAATAATTAGGTAAAAGGTATGATTTTCTAGTGCACTGAGGTCAAGGACAAAAGTTAAACTGTATGAAATTCTCATTTTTCCTACCGATACTGCTCTACTAAGCCATACAGTTTGCTCCAGAGACAGAGAAGTTYGCATAGAATAGGCACACATTTTTTGTTTTTCACTACCCCATGGGTAAAACAAAGATCTGCATCACCATCTAATACGATAAGATACTGCCAAGTTTTTAACAATGAAAGGCTGGCATACTGCTCGGTCCATACACAAAAGAAAACCAAACAGTTAAACTCGTTTTCATTCAAGCTGTTTTCCCAGACACTAGCATAAAAATCCTGATTTCACTCAAGTCAACAACAGAACTCTCATTTATTTCATTGCTGGCCATGATTTCATCCCAAGACTTTGTTACTTGTCAAACACAGCTTTGTATCCTTGGATTTCAAATCCGTAGATGCTACGTTCAGCGGTCTTTTACCCTGCCTTGGCATGCCAAAGCAGAGGTTCCTYGTGGTTCCTAACTTTAATTCCTGAAACCCACATTTGTCACCCTGGAAGGCAGAGAAATGGAAACAAACTTCAAGAACTCTGTATCCCTGACTTCAGCCCATAATCAACACAGGGATAAAGTATGCAAAAGCAATCTAATTCATTATTATAAAAATAAGTCCAGCTACAGCTGAAATTCAGCTTGCAAGAAAGCAGCTATGAAGAATTTCTAACATACGGCTGAACCAACAATATCTGGAGGAACTTGGATCTCCTATTCCAAACCACTTTGCCTACTTAAAAAAAAATAAAAATACTGTGACCAAAAGCCCAGACTGCATTCCAGAGGTCTAGGAATAGCTTGTTTTCCTATTTGCAGTTGGTAAATTTGAAGTCTGTGAGGCATTCTTCTGGTTTTTAAGGATGTCTCCGATTTCTCCTCAAAAATTCACTTTGCTTCTTTCTCTACATGTAAAATTTTGATCTCCTTAGAACCACAGGCTTTGTTACATGAAATAATTTTCAGAGTCACTTTTGAGAAAATGTAATTCAATACATTCCTTCCTTCTGATACTGTCCCAATCCTTAGTTTTGGTACAATTCACCAGACATTTATTTTAATTTGTTGAAGCTTGTGACTTACAGGCTCATGTTATACACAGGCATAACAGTAAACCACGTTTCACAATACTTATTTCTTTTTCTCCCTGTTGCATAAAGGACAGG
This sequence comes from Alauda arvensis, assembly GCA_902810485.1. Classification (NCBI taxonomy): domain Eukaryota; kingdom Metazoa; phylum Chordata; class Aves; order Passeriformes; family Alaudidae; genus Alauda; species Alauda arvensis. Next base: position 2,655,041 of record CADDXX010000012.1, on the reverse strand, counting down.
TTTTAAACATCAGCTGAATACTGCCATTCCAACAAGTCTAAACTATAAAAAGGACAGGTTATAAAGTGTTTGGAATTACATCCTTAGGGCTCAATTTAGAATCTTCTCCTCACATTCCTTTGATTTGCATGCTTCGTTACTGAAATTGTCWGCTAGAATTCTTTTTCTTTCCTCGTTAATGAGTTCAAAGAAATACATGCTTGAACTCCTAAATATATTAAACTTCATTTAAAGGATCTTAAAACATCCAGTTACTGCTCAGCAAACCAGAAAAAGCAGACTGCACTTYTGGAAATAATACACTATTTAGTTAGGGAACTGCATGCATAATGAAATCACAAAATAAACACATCTTATTAAAGAATACCATCAATATGTATTTCATATAATGTGAATTTTTTAAAGCYGCTAAATCATCACAGTAACATAGAAACATTAAAATAAATTTTARAACTGAAAGTAAATATTTCTTAATTATATTTTTAAAATTATTTCATGACATARTATTTATGCTTTATTTTCTAGGTGGGAAAACTTTAAAAAAGTAAACAGTTATGCACCTTTCAAGAAAAACAATTCAGATGCACAATTGGCCTCTAGAAACTCACTGGTCTGTGGTATAATTTGAAAGAGCATGTGTTATATCTAGGTTTATTAACTTGAAAAATTTAAGTATGGCATTACCCTCTAGAATTCTATTGTAGAATTCYGAAAATTAAAACATGGTTTCAATGGAACTGAAAAACCATTCTTCATGTGACCATATTTTTGACTCCATAGAAAAAGACAAAATTATTCTGTTGCTAAAAGAGGTATCTTAATTATAARCCAGATCAGAATTTGTACTTTTAAATAAGATGATTGACAATGACAACTTCCTGACAAAACAAACAGAAAACTTACTGTTCACAGTATTTGCATTGRCTAATACATGTTGAATCACAAAACTGATCAAACAATCTTATGAACATACTAAAACAGACAATGTGCAAACAAAATCTACTAAGATAATCTGTCATGGTAGGAMTATAAATAAAATAATACCATCTCAGGATCACTGATAATAGGCTATATTTTGGAAACATCCTATTCTGTGGTGCCAGCTGGTTCATGAATTACGCAGCCTCAGCAGCCTGGTTGAACTTGTTCTACTGAACTTTTGGAAACTGGCATTCCTGCCAAAGAGACATGTTGGTTCTGCATGAGGCAAATTCACCTCTACCTTGGTAAAGCAACCAGGATGTCAGCAAAATCTGGATACTAGTAGGAAACTGGCATTACACATTCCCAGGCCACTTCACAAATTTGAATCAYGATGATACTGAGCACATTCTTCCTGTTTCCAGCACTTGAATGTTCCTGTAATTGCCCAGTATTTCTCAACACTTTTTGAGTTCTTTGGCAGGACTTACTGCTCAGTGCTATTTTTGGAAACTCCAGCAATAAATACCATAGGTACCTACTCTTACACATAATTTAATGATGAAAAGATGYAGCTGTTTGGAATCCCTGGGCTKAACACACTACTTTTGAACAAAGAGTGAAAGATGGAGCAGTTGCTACTCATCTCCAGTACTCCAAATGCTACTCTGGACTCAGCTTGCTCAAATGCCTTCGTTCTCCCAGCTGATCACATCCCTGACCCATGAGCAGACTCTCAGCTCCACTATGCACAGCCAGAGACAGGAGGCTGGAGTGATGAACGCCCTGGGTCTGCCCGTCCAGCTGACGAGAAGTGACCAAAGCCCTGTGCTTCCCCCTGCAACCTGTCACGTGGATACTGGCTCCTGTTCTTAGGTGTGATCATCCACAGCCCGCCTTCCAGGGGAGATACCCAGAAATGGATTGGTGCACTTCCTTCCAGCAATGGGGAGATACCAGGAGCACCCCAACACACAGAGATGGCCTGCCCAACTGCCCTGCTCAGGACAATGACAGGTGACTACTGGTACTATCAGGTGGGCAGATGACAATCCTCTGCTGCCAGTGTTAGCCTCACAACAGAACAAACTGGGACTGGGGCCTGGAAATTAAAGATAAGGTTGGGAGGGGGGAAAAAAGCATAAGGTTCCACACAGGAGCCATAATACACCTATGTTATTTGGCTTTGGATGTTCATAAGCAGAGCTGAGTTGCTGACCTTTTGTAATCCTTCCAGCCTGCTGCTTCTTAGCTTATAAGAAGTTTTATCTCATACACAGAGTTCTACATACATGGAAATAGAAACTGTTAGAGTCTTGTTTTCACAAAGTAATCTAATTASAGCAAAATATCTCCTGTGCATAGTTGTTCTCAAAGAGCAGTTTTTTTTTTAGTTTAGCTTAACTCCTGATACAGCACAAATATACTTAACAATTAGCCAAGAAASATCCCAACTCTCTTCCTTGACAGAAATGAAGATAAAATGCACCAAGCACCTGAAAAAATATCCAATTTCAAACTACAGGAYACACAGCAATTCCCTACTATAATTAATCAGCTGGATGTTGGGAATATTTTGATTTTTCCAAGTACCCTTAAATTTGTTCGTGTTCCCTGTTCCATAGCTCACATCACAAGTTGCTGTAATTCTTAGAAGCTGCTCTTGTTCTGTACTGTATGAGGCTCTGCAGTTCCCCAGTTCTGAGTGATATATTAATAACTGTGAAAGAACACACAACAATAAAAAGAACWGTATTTTATAACAACATACCAAAGGGGAAAATTTGGGCTGTACTTCCAGCCATAACTACTTTTCCTGCCTAGTGTAGTAAAGAACTTGAGTTCTTAACTACAGCTTCTGTGCATGCCAAAACATTCTGTATGAGTCTGACACAGAGTACTGCATCCAGACTGCAATAATTTAATTTTACTAAATTATAAAGCAATTTTWAAAAACAACTACAATAAATATAGTGCAAAACAACTGCAACTGATTTAAACTATATGGAATATTGGGGTTTCTTGGCTTCATTTTATTTTTCCTCCAGTAACATAGGAGGGGATGGGAGGAAGAGAAACCGAATGGATCAGAAAAGCCAAGAGCTGACATTTGAATTTTACAATAGAGGCATATATTACTTCTTCAATTCTCTGTAACAAGTCTGACAATTAAAATGAAGTATTTTCAGTAGACAATCACTGTAATTCATGGTTTAACTGAAYCTAAAACTATTTTTGTGAGTTTCAYAATCCCAGCCAAAAGCAGCTAYRGCTCCTCATTGCATGTGTTTAAGAGCAGAGCAGAAACAAAAGTTCTGGAAGCTTGTGTCAAGCATGTTAAAAGTTGATAAATAAGTCTTTTCTAACAAGCACTACCATGTTAAGATTTTAAGAACACATGCATATTGTTTTCTATACAGTTAGGAAAGCTAATAAATCTGTTTTGAATGACTATAACTCTATGTAACAGGAGGATGTCAAATCAGAACAGCAACAACTTCCAATGTGAGTCACTGTTATTTTAGAACTTCACAAATACAATCAAGAGACACAAACCCGGGAGAGCCACACCAAATTCAACATGTCAAGGAACCTGAAAACAAATATGCTCAGGGCTTATGATCTACCCCTCTCAGCATCAAAAACTAACTCCAGCTTTGAAACAAACTTGTAGAAACAGAAATATTTAACAAGTCTTCCCAAGGTATTTTTTTATCTAGAACAGTGCAGCCACCACAGACTTAAGAGAAAGAAATGTGTGGCAATCAGCAGCTTTTACTGTTTTACTGCCTCTTTGGTTTCATTCTTTTAAACTGGAAGAATCTTCCCCCCCCACCCCTGCTTCTCTTTAATGAGAAAATAACTACTCAAATATTTTTWAAAATGTCATTATCTAAGTATAATRGTACTGCTTAACCATTTGTATTAGAGATGCAATGTAAATAAGGTAATCTAAGAAACTGGAAGTTAYGCCCACTAAACTGTGAAGTCTAGGTACACAACTCCTGTAGCCTTCAGGACATGTGTTGTAACATACAAGAGACAAGTCTTTTGTCTTACATGACTGAAAGCTGTAATTTGGCACTCTTGGTCTTATTTCAAGACAAAAAGTTYCTTTAACCAGATATTTCCAGTTTGGAAGAGAAAAAAGATTCTATTTATGACTTAAAAAAACAAACAAAGCAASCAAACAGCAGTCCTGTGTTTCAAAACTCTAACATCTCTTAATCAGGATGAATATTTTGCCCATTTAAAGAAAATTAAATTAATTAGAAACGTTGTAGAGTGCCTGTGAAGCATGTCAGTTTCAAGAAGGGAGCACAGCCAATGAAAGCAATGAATGTTCATATTAAATTGAGAATCATTTCGTTTCCATAGCTACTTTTTAAACAATTGCATGCTCTTATCATTTCTTAGAACGACCTTGTTTACTATGAATAACTTCAAAATGGCTGTTTTCAGAAAGAGCTACTTAAAATCATGTAGACAAAAAGTACAATCATCATCAGCAGCTGCTGCTTTWAACTTTTAAAGAAGATAAACAGTGTTAAACTATAAAAGAAGATAATAAATTTACCTTTTCCAYAATATTACTTATAATAGAGTATAAGCCTAAGACAACTCAACTTGGATTCCAATCTTGCCATGGGAAACACATCAGAAACACCCAGCAATGCAGAAATCACAGTGCAAGGATCATACAGGCCACACAGTCACTACAACAAGTGGGAACTAAAAAAGAGGAGCTCCAAGAGTGTAACAAACACCTAAAAGTGAAAATTTGTCACCAGAGCTCCCTCAGGTAATTTTAGTAAGTATCTGCTTCATTTTCAGCACAATACAAGTTAAATATCTATTAAGCAGATAGCAGCTATAAAGTTTCATCCTGGTATGAATAAACCATGCATCATGTAGAAAAAGCAGCACAGAGTAAGACAACACATGACAATGTGCTGCTGCCCTGTACAGAGCAACCCTGGCAGTGTGTACCTTCACAGAACTCAGGGTTTCCATCAGCTTCTGTTCACCTCAGGGACAGTAAGCATGGGACTTTCCTCTCRCTTGGCTGAATAGGAAGACTGTGTGTCTCACTCCAAGGGGAACCTGATGCCATCCCTTGAAGGAGACTGCTRTAGAAAGGACTGACTACTCTGGAATCACTCCAAAACGATCTCCTCTACAAGCAGCACATAGAATTACCAGTTCTCCTCTACTCYTTCAATTATAGTGGAAATTGGCAATGACTGGGAGGAAAGGAAGGAGGGAAAGGGAAAAAAATTAAGTAATTACATTGCTGAATTTATACACTTCTTTTTCCTTTTACAGTGTGAAGCTCTTCAGTCTTCATCACCTGAATTCCCATTAGAAGTGTTCTGAGTGTACAGCTGTRAGTTACATTTATTGCTAATATCACTTCCAGAAGCCCATCAAAAGACAATCCAATTTAGGAATTCACTMGATTTCTAAATAGAACATCAGAACAAAAAAAGTTTATAGATACAGCCCTCCAGGGTGCAACAGAAGGAAAACTCTTCAGGATGCAAAGCGTATTCTGCAGTGCAAAGCCGCTATAAGCCACTGGAATAGCAAAAGGAGGAATGGGGGGAATTGGCTTCTTCTTAAGGAKCTGCATGTGTGCAACAGCTGGAATACCCAAACAGGCATTACATAATAACAACAGAAGCTGTTCAAAGCCGTAAGGAGGCACAGCTGGGATTACAGTGACCAGCAGTTGTCCTTCAGTTCAGAGTTCTGAGGTTCCAGTTCACAAAGCAAGACAAACACCAGAGCTTCTGCTCCACTATATAAATGTATAGATGTATTTCTGCTTCACCATCATCATCAATTTGGCAGTGGCATCGATTCTACAGCTATCCTTGTCTACCATGCAGAAACCAGAACAGAATCCATATCATAGTAGTATTTAAGATCAGATTATTCATCAATTGAACATAGTTTATGTCTGTTTGCTACCTTTCCCAGAAGCACACAGAGGTTATAAAATACAGAATGGTTTAAGGAAAGAGCTCTCCCATTGTAAAACCAATAGAAGGTAAAAATTTAAAGCTCCAGAAAGTCACATTCTAAAAGTACTTTAAAAAGTGCTGAAAGCTAAAGGGATTCTAGACTCAGACACTGCTATCCAGAGGCAATTGCTGAAGAGCACCAAAGTATTAACTTTGCTCCAAAGCAATCTGGGAGTGCGGTTCAGAAAGCAGTTAAGCAGCATCCTGTTGGGAATGTGTGTGTGGAATTACAGTGAAATTTAAAAAAAAAAATAAACATAATAAGACTGTAAATTTTTTAAGTGGGAACCTRATGTAAGAACAGAAGTACAGACTGTAAGTTCAGATCTTGGTTGACTGTTCCCCCTACCACAACTTTAGATCACTTCTTAAGAACTTTCTATTTTTAACATATTGTGCTAGGAAATATTTTTGAATCATGTATATTATATAAAGGCATTTTATTTCTTATGTGTTATAATGGCCTTAGATATTGAAAGGGCAGGGGGCAACCAAACTGAAAGAACAACTTTTTACAATGAGGGTGGTAATACCAGCAGTATGCCTGGTTGCCCAGAAAAGTTGTAGATGCTCCGCTCCATTCCTAGAAGAGTTCGTGGGCAGATGGGGCTTTGAGCAACCTGTTCTAGTGAAAGGTTCCCTGTCTGTGACAGGGAAGTTGGAAAAAGATGGTCTTTAAAGGGCCCTTGCAAACCATTCTGGGATTATGGGAAAGTGCCAAACTTCAGCACATTTGTCTCGTGTACTTATATATAACACCTTTTGCTAAGTCTGAACAAACAAGGTGCCAGAGAGGTTGACAGCTTTGCTGCATGGCTCAGAAAATGGTAYAAACATAGGGGACTTCAGAGTTGTCAGAAAATGGAACAGAATAGTCTATGGAAGACAAAACTCCACTTAAGCTTAATGGAAATGACAAGTACTGTAGGAAGCCAGAATGTTACTCTGGCTGTCCTGGATGGGCTGAGACCCCGGCAAGGGGTCTGAGGTTTTAGCAGAGTCAGAAATGCCACTGCTTTTCATTTCAGCCCATGAAAACCACTGCAAACTTTATATGGAGATTTGCAAGCCACGAGAATTTGATTGGTACAATTTTTGTTATGTCACAGGGTGAAAAAGTAGGCTTTTTAGATTTTGCTATATAGGTAAAATGGGGCCAAGATGGAGGCAGATCAGTGTGATAAAAGCACATTTTCCTGYTTCTTCTTCCCCTTCCTCTTTGCAAAGGGTGATGGTATTTTAGGATTGGGTGAAGGTGCAATTTCACTGCATGACATGAGTTTTAGTAATTGGCGTTCAGAGAAAAACATTGTTAACGTAGTTTAGACTATAGAAGTCCAAGTGCTGTCGTGGGTGGGGGAGATTCCATTTTTCCAGCTGCTTGTGAACTTAATGCTTGACAGAGAGAACCTTGAGATAAGCTTTTAAAATAAACATCCTCAGACCACAACCCAGACGTTTTCCGATTCCTTCTTCCAAGCACAGGTGGTGAGAAGAGAGACTTTTACACTGCCGGGGTTAATCTCAGACCTGATAACCCCGACAAAGTACTACGGAAGAATTTTTAAATCAGAAACTGGGAAAGAAAGAATATAGGTCTGAATGATGTAGTCACAAATTTTAGCCAAGACAGCACACTCAAGTGAAGAACAAAGCAAGAGCTGGTAACAGTTAACAGTAAGAAATGGAAAAAACTGAATAATTTTTTTAAGTGTGCTTTTTAACAGAGGAGGTAACTTAATCAAAAGTGTCTGTGCTTCTACATGAAGCATTACAAGTTCAAGAATTAGAACTGAGAAAGAATSACCAGACATACCAGGAAGGAATCATTCCTAGCTTAGGAAAGTAAAACTAATGGGAGGAATGGGAAAAATCCATGCTATTGTCCTGAATATGAAATTGATCACCTGGTGAAGGAGTGATGCTACTTCTCAAGGAGTAGTCTGCCAAATTAGATTGGCAAGTTAACCATAGCAGTCACTAAGAGAACATCTCTGTGATCTGTAGTTTCAATAAAAAGGAGAGAAAACACAGCATTAGGACTATGTTACTAGCTGCCTAAGATGATGACAGCTATCATATCACTGAAGGTAGAGAGTCAGGAAATAATGATAGTATAAAATTTCAGTTACYGCCCAAAGAACAGCACAACACTAAACCAGAATTTTTAGATAAGTAACATCATCTTCAGGGATCAGCTCAGGAATGTAGAAGAAAATAGTAAAATCTTGGTTTGGCCTAACCTGTGTACAGGATCCAATTCAGATATTTTCACTGAAGAGACTCTTCAAGAGTAAGCAAAACAGAGTTAACAACGTTGAAGGGGGGAAAAAGCCAAAGATTCTCTACAGCACTTCATAGYTCCAAAACAGAAGAATGAACATAAAATGGAAGCTAGTTCAAAAGGCTTAATGAACTGAAAAACTGTCCCAAAGTCCTTCAACCCAATTAAGAAACACATGCAAAAGAATAAACCAAAGGAGAGAGTCCCAATTATTTCTTCTTATCCGAGCTCACAAATGCACTTGGAAAGGTTCTTACACCTTTCTCCATGAGGGATTCTCAGSATCTGTGTCAGACTGAAGCACAAGAGAAGGTGGCAGAACAGACAGGCAATACCAATAGGTCATTAGACCAGATAATTCTCATACAAAGCCTGTAGAAGTTAAACAAGAATCTACCTCTCTGCTCTGTAGTACTCTGGGCACAACAAAACCCAATAGAGAAGAATACAGTAACTTTCAACAACAAAAAACCMCACAYCAAAATTAACTTTCCTTACTATTCCTGTGGAACACAGGGTTTTTTGTTTAGTTTGTTACAATTCATGCACAGTGCCTGGAGAAGGTAATCAAACACAGTAAGCTCTTWAGTGACTGACTAGAATCTTGACAGAGCTGTTTTCTCTGTCTTACTTTAATGAAGCTTGTCTGTGTTGGCTTCCTGACAAATGACTCGTGAATGACAGGGGAAGGGGTGGAGGATTCTCCTACAAGTATTTAGTTGACCCTTCCCTCACATCCAAGATTAAATTAGTAGTGGAAACTGTTCAACATTATGGGCAGGCAACAGTTTCCCTGCTAGTACTCCAACACTGACCACCCTTTTTTTGCACCAAAGCTTTTCTCAGGCCAATGATGTCACACGGACATATAAAACCATCAACCAATTGGCTGTTGCCATCATTAAGAATTGCTTTCTTCTCCTCTCTGGAATAAGCTCTGGCTGACTTGAGATCCCTGTTGGCTCCCTGTAATTTAAGTCTTTGTATCAAAAGAATTTTATTTCTGAGAATCCTCTCCCTGTCAAAGACACTAATGAAAAGACCAAATATCCTCTAACAGCTGTTTGTGAGAKGTTCATTTAACCAGGGGAAAGCTGAAGTGTGGATAAAACAAGACATCCATGCAAAGGCAGACTACAGCATCTCAGGAACAATAATAATTTGAGGTACAGAACTGCAGCTGCATCTCATGACTGCCTTGCAGCAGCACTGATACTTTATATTTTCAACATTCTTTTCAAGACACCTCTTCTTTTCTGGTGGACACAAGTTCACTGCTCATCCACAGTACTTGACGTGGCCAGATGCTATCTGGGTCCAGTCCATTGAAAAGAACTCTCAACAGAAGTGGACACTTGCATCCTCAAAGATTTCAACCCAAACATTTGAGGAAATCTCAAGAAACTGTGGTGGATATCACAAATATTCACATTCAAAAGATATCATAAACAATTCACTAGAACAGACTGGACTTGGTCCACCAGTCTTAGTTTGAAAGTCAGGTGTCTGCTAGGGAAAAGCTGGGGCCTCCCTTGGAATGGACAATTCAAAACCCCTCCCTACAGATTACTTTAATTAAAAAAATTAAAGGGGCTCTCAGGCATGGGTATGGGGGTAGGAATAACAGTTCTTTATTAATATATATATAAGAAACAAACAGCTACAGCATTATTAATAAAACAGAACCAAGAACTTTGAAGGACTTTTGCTCCACAAAGCCTGGGGCAGTCTGATCCCTGCGGCACCAAGCTGGAACAGCAGAAGATGGATGGCAGATGGGAAGTTCTGCAGCAGTGGCTGGAACAGCCGGGATGTCCCAGCAGGGCAGGGAGGGTGCGAGGTCAGCGTAGCCAAAAGCCTCAAAGCAGGGCCAGAGAAACAGCAGCGAGACAGGGCCAGGCCCGCTCCAACAGGGCAGGAGACGAGCTCAGAATTCCCGGGCACACAAGCAGATGGTGGTGGGTTTCCCAGGAGTGGAGTCGGTGGTGACAGTGAAACTCCTCCTGCAGCAAGCGAACAGCCTGGGCGTCCTCTCGAGAGCACAAAGAGTGCCTGCCACCCAGCCCCCGTCCTTTTCCTGTCCCCAAAATCTCATTATCTGCCCCCTCTGAGGGAAGCCTCGAAGAGACAAAAACAGGTGTAGCCAGGTTCTCTCTTACCTTCCCTGGCCACCTCTTTTGTCTTTCGTTAAGTACTGATAAGTACTCTATATTTGGTGTACTAGCAACTTAAGGGAAAAAATTCTATTTAAAAAAAAAACACAACAAAAACAAATCTAAGCCCCCAACACCACCAAAACATCAAAGGCTTTGCTCAAGGCAGTTTGCTGTCATGATCTGCCCACTTCTGCCCATCACTGTGATCTAACAAGACCTATCCAATGATTAGCCCATTTTGTAATAGTCACAGGCTTTTTTGCCTTTCACATCACACTTAAGGCCATACTCTTACAACCCAGTCTACTTAACAGCAAGTACTCAGTCCAAGAGGTAACTACAAATTATCTGTTAGTTTAATGGACTAGCACTGAAATGTGCACTTTGCAGTGTTCAAAAAAGACACCAAGACAAGACTGACATTATTGTAATCAAAAAACCATCTCCACATTCTGTGCCAACACAAATGATCCCAGACCTGAGGGAGACCAGCCATTTGAACCAAACAGTGACTTCAGCTCCTGCAGCCCGATGAYTCCATTTCCCTAGAATGATGAATGGAGATGTTCTTGAGGGCTGACTCAGTGCCTGGCAGCACAAAGAGGTTAGTAACTACCTTTGAACCACTTTTTGTTCTAGCACACATAGATCATAGCACTGCCAAAGACTACAGAATCGAGAGTTAACCACAGTATCAGGATCTCAAAACACTGGTGTCAATTTACCAACAGCTGATGCCAAAGACCCTTTTAGCCTAGTGCTCCTGCAGCAATTAACCACGCCCTCAACTTACAGCTCAGGTCTGCATTACCAGTCCCAAAAGAGTTCTGATCTCCACTAGGAATCGTGTAAGGACAGAAAGCTTCAGCAGTAAAAATGTAAATTCTTATGGACCCTCTGTGTACATTAGGAGAACCCTCCCTTTTGCAGAATGCCCTGCCACAGTAAGAAGAAAATGTTAATTACTGTTTTAGAATTTCTAGAATGACCTAATTGAATGACTATATTGATGTTTGGGATTAAGGATATCCAAGACAGCTGATCTTCCTCAGAGCAATCATTATAAAGTGCACATAGGATGGAGTGATTGAGAAAGAGAGGCATGCAAATTTTTTAATCCAGAACAAGCTTTCCCAAAACTTCAATAGCAAAGCAAACTCTGAGGAAACTCAAATAATTAACTTGGCTAATGAGTAAAAATTGTTCTAGAGAACAGCTGAGAATGCCTAAGTTGGAAAACAGCTGAGATGAACTGCATAGGAGCTGAGGTTCTGCATCCTGGTATCCATACAGAGCTGTTCCCTAATTCATCAGCCAGGTCATTTGCTCTAGGCAAGAAGTCTGAGCAGAGAGAGGCTATTAAGAGCCACCCCCAACAGAAAGTTCCTGAAGATAAGCACTCTAGCACTGCCCTTTCTACACAACCTTAGCTTTAGCTGGACAATTTGCTGCTGCTGCTTTATTGTCCCTGTGGTAAATCCTACAMAACAGCAGAGCAGGCTGAGTTTGTGAGGACAGCTACAGCAATTCGGGGCGGGGGAGAATGGAAGGGAGGATGTGAGCACACAGACCGGAACAGGACATGACACATCATAAGAAAAATAAATAATTACTCTATTATTTTTAATATAGATTTATTAGTTACAGGGACAGAATACAGGAAAATATTGTCTTAAAAGAGGGTGTTGTCCCCCTTGCCCCTAGCTGTACTATGGTCCATAACAGAAGTTGAACAGGAAGATCCCAAATAATTTCAGATTGACTGTGACTTCACCTCATTTGTATAATGTCTTTTAGAAATCTGCCCACAGAAGTCAGGAGACAATACAACGGAGCTCACATTTCTTGATTTGCATCCATCATTTGAAAAGAGGCTTTCCTTCAGTATTCAACAGCAAGACAATTACCCACAATGAACAAAAGAGATTGTTAAAGAAATGCMCTGCCAATAAATGACATAATCCTGTAAATTTAAACCACTCCTCTAAAAATTCTGGCATTCTRCAACATGAAAATAAACCCTAAGTARAAGAAAAAGCAAAGCTTGCCACCTACTGCCCAATGACATAATATGTACTAATATTGTCTATCTCCTTTTAATAGAATCTCTTTTCTTGACACAGAACATACAGAACTGCATCTTCAGTTGTTTCTTTAATGAAACAAAAAAATACAAAACCAGCATATGGAATATCCAAAAGCAGTCTTTTCTGTAAAACCACTTATAAAATCCCTGAGAAGCCTGAAACATCATTTCTCATAGCATCCAAGTTGAAAAAGAATTCCTTTTAATATCCTTCAGTGGTGGTAGAGGCTTTAATGAAATCTGTCCCACAGCTGCATTTAAAAAAAAAAATTATTACAATAAAGATTTTTTTTTCTGTACACATCTAGAGGAGATATTTTCAAAGCTACAGACTATATTAGTTAAAAAACAGGGCTGTAGCAAACACTGGCTTATTGCAGGTACTTTATTTGTTCTACCAACTTCATGTCTCAGCATCACAAACTACACCTTGTTATGTTTTGCAAGTACAGACAAATTTTCTTCAGTAACTACAATGCTTTGTTGAGCTATTGCTCCAAAAGTATTTATTTTCCTAACATATCATATATAAAAAGTAATTTATTACAACAATAGGTCCTTTGCTTAGTGCAGGAAGTTGTTTAACTCAAAGCCAAGTACTCGTAACTCAGTTGCCTACAAAACTTTTGAGTACACCTGCAGGCTTTTCTGCAGAAAAACACTGTGCTGCACACTGCAATTGGCCAACAGTTCACATTCTTTGAATGTGCAAGCACTGCTCGCTAAGCCCATGGAATAACTTAGGGAAAAACTGATAAAGCGGGAAACAAACCAGGATTTACTGCAGAGCGCCTCTAATAGACTGCTGGCTGGTTACAGAGTCCCAATGGAATACCAGTCTCAACACATACCAACGAACAGTAACCCTGAACTTCAGCGCAAGATGACACGAGCAAYAAACCTCCTTAGAAGTGGTTAGATTATCAACTGATTACACTTTGTATAAAACAGTAATTTTGGATTCCTGGGCAAAATTGCTCAAAGTACCGGGCTACATGGCATAGGTAAATTTTATGGAAYTTAGGTAAAGTGGCAACTGCTGCTTGGTGAAGTACTTGGGACTCTRGCAATGAAGAAAATAAGTTCACTGGAGATGACATTTGTGTCTCTCAGGGTTCCTAAATCATAAGCTATTCATAACAATGAAAGCAAAGAGGCATTTGTAATTAATCAGACAGACCCAACCCTGAAGATACATCTGCCTTTGTCTAAGGCCAGTCCACATATCATGCTTTCCAAGAAAAGCTGTGCTCCTTCAGCCCCATCAAGCCCATGGAATGAAGTTCTTCTTTCCCAACATCTCCTGAAATAATTGTTTGGTGATAAATAGCAAAAGGCCTAATAATTACTGAAAAAAAAAGCAAACCAAAAAGCCAAACCACAACCTGAAAAAGCCACTTTGGAAGAGAACAGACCATAGTGCAACACAGTAACACGTAACACAAAGAGCTCCTCATTAGAGGCCTTCCTACGCATTCAAACACTCTGCAAACACGGAATGGTCAGGCACAYGTGCTTTTAAACTAGAGAAAAATTRATTTTAAAATGCTATGGCTTGAAATGGTGGCTTACTGTCTGCTTTTCAACTAAGCTGACAGTACCAGTACAGTTTAGAGGCAATTTTCTTTCCTGAAAAGCAGTGCCTTGAAAGCAACACAATGATTTCCACACACAGGGAACATGCCTAAATCACTGTCTCTTTTTGTTGTATTCTCATACAGGAGCATAAGAATATYCCAGTATCACTCAAAAAAATCCCAAACTTAATGACATGTTAATTAAAAGGTAACTCTACCTCATGGAGTGTATTCAAGTTGCTGGGATTGTGAGAGGGAAGTGCACATTCTCAGAAGGAATGTGCCTTACAGGATAATATGGACAACTGATCTGCATAAACTCTTTACAAGTCTATTAGGAAGAGCATTAATAATCTGATGGTTAATAGGGTACACTGTGTTTCTTTGCAGCAAGTCTCTTGAAAACACTGTGCAAAAGGCATCTCAGAATCCACCCCAAAGAGCTCACAATGGAGAAGTTCTTTTCCTGATTCTCCCTGGAGCCACCTTGCACTAGCAATCCTAAGACAAGCATGCCATGAGCTCATTACATGTTAGAAGTCCATACTGAAGGGATGCAATCGTCAGCATAACCTATGACCTAACCAGAATGCCAGTTTTTAACCTCAAAGCAATGAGCTCCAGGAACTGCTGGAAAAATCTCAGCTCTGACCACTAAAGTCTGTGAACAGTAACACACACGGTGCTGATACAAGCTCTAACAGCTCTGTCACTGGGCTCTGGGAGGGCAGAATGAGARGCCCATGACTTACAGACCAAAGCTCTGAAGCACCAGGTAGCAATCCTTGGTTGAATCTCTGTGCTGGAGTGTAGATTTGGCACCAAAATGGCTGGAAAGCAGCCCTACAAGAAGTGGGAGTCATAGTGAATGAACTGAACATGTGTCAGCAGCACATCCTCACATGAAAAATGTCAATCATACACTGGGCAGCAGCACAGCAGTATAGTCATACAGTTCAAGGGACAGATTACTGCCTCATCAAGCACTTGTGAGGCTGCCTCTCAAATACTGCCAGTTTTGGACTCCCCAAATCAAGACAGAAGCACAGAGGAGCAAGGCCAGCAGAGGGCCACCAAGACTGACAGAGACTGGACACACAACACATGAGAAGAAAGATTTCTCAGCTCTAGAAAAAAAACAAACAGCTCAAGGGGATGATACTGCAATCAACAAGTGCCTCTGGAGAATTTGTAGAAGAGGCTATCAGACTTCTTGGAAGAACACAGCAAAAAGACACAGGGTAACAATAAGTGTGCAACAATGGAAACTTCAGCTATAAAAGGAGAATACTCTTCTCCTGATGGTAGTCAAACACTGCAACGGATGCCCACAAATACTGGAGCTCTCCAACCTTGCAATCTTGAAAGTATTCAAAGCTCAACCACACAAAGCCCAGAGCAACCTCTTATATAAGCAATCCTGCTATAAACAAAGGGACCCAAGTGCTTCATGCTACCAACATAAGTCTTATCCCTGCTGGTCTTAATAAAGTTTCCTAAAAAAAAAAAAAAGTCAAGGTCTTTTTGTACAGAAGTTCAATATTATCAAGAGCTTCCATAAAGTATTTTCAGACAGACTTCACACTTAAGTTCAAGTGCAGGGCTCTTGTAAGTAAAGAGTTTAACTTGTTCTGTACATCTTTAGTACAAAACTATAATAATGGTGGTGAAAAAGGAAGTCCTCCAGAAAGATTTACTTTCACACTAGCTTCAAAAAGCCTGTCTATTCTCTTTTTTAAACCATCACCTGATACATCATATTAACCAAGCTTAGAACCAGAAGTTGTAAAAAATAAACTGCATGCAGTCAAAGACACAAAAAGGAACCAGTATGCAAAGACAGCAGCCAGAAGAGGAGTCTCTTATACATTACAGTGATCCTTAGTCTACAGGAGTGTGCACAACAGAAAGTCAATAATCTTTACAGATCTTAAATACATATGCAAACATTTAACTTACAATTATATATTATACCAAGCATGTATTCCATTTTCTGTTATGACTGTCCTACGTTGTTGATTTCAGTAGAGTCACAACAGTATGCCCAGTTCTTCTTTCAGGCATGTTTTTTTCAATCTAAATTCAAACTGATTTGCCATCAACTAGTTAAAATTGAGAAAAAAATACTTCAAACTGGAAAAAATACTACATCTTCGAAAAAAAAGTCAATAAACAGCTTTAAGACATTAGTTGATAGGCTTACTAAAATTAGCAGGCAATACATCTGCCTGTCAGAGCATGGGACTAGACCCAGTGACTCAGGGACTAGACCCAGTGACTCAGGGACTCAGGTTTGGAAGGGACCTCTCAGCAAAGATTTCTGGGCACATAAGGCACACCAGTAAGTCCAAATCTGTCACCTGGAGTCTTGTGTTCACCACTCCTTTGATGGGCTTTGCTTTGTCCAACATAAAAGATTTTCACATTTCATCACCACCTGCCTCCAAAAGAGGCTGAAGGAGCAATGCTGTGACACTTCAGTGTATTATTGAGCTCCAGYTGGTTGATGCCACTCTCTTTCTGGTGATCATTTCCAAAACTGTACTAGAAAGATCCCTTTAAAAWAGAAAAAAAAGTTCTATTCACACAGATGGTAAATGCACAAAATCAAGCTGTTGGAGCTCTCCTGTTGCCAACAAGTGAGAACACGAGATGTGAAAGGAACACCCAGAGTTACTGGAGAGCTATCACAGGAATTCAGGCCCACAAAGCACGCCTGTTACTGAGATCAGAATTCCCTACAGGTTCCAATAAGAAGCAGATTTTTGTTTCTGAAACACCACTTGTTTTCAATTACAGCCATCTAYACCTTCTGCTAACATTTTTCTGAGATGAGACCTTGTACCTGACACTATATCCATCTTCAGAGCACAGCTATGACAGACTTGCTGAACCCAGGATATTCCAGGAAATTAATCTCTCTCCAGCCTTCCTTCTGTTCAGCACCTTATTCTTGAAAAAAAGATATCTGGAAAGAAATAAATGAATTCCCTGCTTTCTTAAATATCATTGCCATCACGATCCTAAGAAAGCATGCATGAACACATCTTGACTGAAGTTGGGAAAGTTGCATTCCTATATAAATTGGAAAAAAAATTGACAGAGGATGGCAAAACAGAAGCTCTGTAGAGGCAATCCGCCTCTAGGAGCTAATTTAGGTGTTCCAGGTTGGGTTCTGCCCTGGCTCTCACCAGTCCAGTCCTTGACTGCCCAGCAGCAGTGTCCAGATCAGCATACCAACCATACTGACAGTATAGACTCCACTTTCCAGAAATGGGATAAGGAAAAGCCATTCCAAAAGTATCAGGGCAGCCTCACACAACATACAAGATCACAATGTACTCAAAAAGGCATTGAAACAGGAGCTAACCTSTCTACCTCTCTAAATGTTAGAGACCTGACCTCAGAAGGATCTTTCAGCCCTCTAAATTGTCCTAATAGTCATACACAGGCACTACCACTGGCACTCATTTCAACAGCTGTATCTAAACATCCACCTTCCGCTGCACTTGATACAACTGCTTTGGTTTGTGCAACAGTCCTTTTCTTCTCCAGCTCCTACACCTGGCTTCTGTTGTAGGCTGGCGTTCTCATGCCTCCAGAGACTCAGTTTTCCATTCTCCCATGCAAGTATTAAGCTGACTGAAACAGATTTATCTTCATGTGATCTCAAARARTAACAGTTCTACCTGAAAAAGTCTCTCTGCAGTTAGGAGAAAATCCCAGGCTGAGAAGGCTCACRTGAACAAGAAAGCCCACTGCATATGGAAGCACGCAGAGGCACTTTGGAGAGCAGATAACAGATGACTGGTTYTGTCAGTCTGAAGTTGCTTCCTCTAGTTGATGCCTCATGCAAGCAGGTGAAGAGATTCTGGTGAAGTAGGAAATGCTGTAGGTATCCTCTAGAAATACTTTGAGCATCATAGACCAACAACCAACACAGCCGTACAGCAAAATATCAGTTTATCATCTTTTTTTTTTTTTCCCCAAGAGGAATCCTTTATCCCTGGACATTATTCCAGGAAAAATGGAAAGCAAGCCTTCTCTAGAGGCTGCCACAAGCCTTATGAGTGAAGTTTTAGAGTGCTTAAAAGATGACAATTGTTTTTTCAGGGAATAAAAAAATTACATTCTTTTATCTTTCTTTCCACCCCTTTCCTTTTTTTTTTTTTTAAAGTATATTTTACTGCCCAATTTGGACAACTGGCCTTTATTGCAACAGAAAAAAAATTCCTTGAGAATGCTTGTGTGTAGAGAGAAGGAGAAAAAATATACTCTACAGGAGTCAGTACTGGTAAGACAGGAATTTTCTGGCCTTTTTGTACTGATTTGTTGGGCTGCTCTTCATGGGGCCAAGCAGAGACAACAGGTGATGAGTCCAGCTGGTCTGGATAGAAGGAACAGGAAAAAAAGCCTGATGATTTTACTGGAAATTCCCCCTTCACATTAGTCACTTCAATAACCCTTGCTTCACTGGTAGGAATGAAACAGGACTCAGCTGTAGCTAGGAAATACTARAACTGGGTGGCAATTTCTCTGTCTTTCAAGACAGTGGATATATTTGTTCCTAAAGCCCCCAGTGCTGTGCCTTCTACCTTCCTCAAAGAACATACTGGCTTAGGGCTTAGAACTCCAAGGGGATTCAGGTAAATTTCTCTTCTTATTACACAAAACACGTAGGAACCTAGTTTAGCTTGTGGATCCACAGTTTGTACAAAGAATTAGGAGGGTTTAGGAGGAGAAAAAAAAAACCAACTGATAAGAGGGTTATGAGACAACAAGTAACACTGGGAGTGTCCAGCAATCTCTGTTCTCAGCTGTAGCTTTGGAAAGGAAGTGGCACTTTGTTGTCAGGAGCCTTTGATGACTCAGATGCAGAACTCTAATCACACACCACCCTTCCACATTCATTTTTACAGTTTCAAGCACAGGAAAACACAATTTATTTCCTAGTCCTGATTATCTTACTCTGGAGGCTAGAAGCAAAGCATACTACACCTTCCTTAAAAGCAACACCTGTTACAGGACAGAAAAACTCTTTGTCACTGACTTCACCTGAAAGTGGAAGGACAGCAGCAGCTGAAAACACCTAAAACTGTTCACAGTCCACTTGACTGCCACCCTCCTGTGCACCCCCCTCCCCCCATATCAAATGGGGCCTTGAAACAAATTAAGGTCAGACACATCAATAAAAACCACGGCACAATTAGAGAAATTTCAGACTCACATAAAGTATTTAAAGCTCAGASAAATAATATCAAAGACTGGCTAAGTCATGAGCTACTGAAGAGCCAGAGGAAAAAAAATCTCCAGCAAGATGGGTGYTTCCTTGTTGCTTATGGGAGTCAGACACAATCCTGAACATCAAAYACAAGCAAGCAGAAGTATTCATTGTAGCACAGCCACACACATTTATATTAAAAGAGAAAACATAATTCAAATACAAGAAACCAGAACAGAAGCACCAAATCTTACTCTCCTCAGTTATACAAAGTGTCAGAATTCYRTGCCAGACTTTGTTCTGGGATAAATTCAGAAGATCAACAGTGTAAATTAAGAACAATTCTTCCAAAATTAGTACAGCAGTATCATTCTAAGGAAAACAGAAGTTGACTGATATMATGGGATATTTTGTTCAGGTAAGGAAATCTGGCTCATAAGTATTAGAAGTCTAAACATCCACTGAAATACTACAGTTAAAACAAGAAGCTGTTTTTAAAAATCTGTGAGTTTCCAACTGTGAATTTTTGAAAACACTTACAAGCAACAACGTTTTATAAATCTGACATACAGGAACTTCTCTGAAAGCAAAGAAAACACTTACTGTGGCTGCATTTGCTGAGTTAACCCAACAGGAGGCTTCTGCTTGATCGTGAATGCCATCTGAGCCATGGGGCCARCCTTGGGCGGGACCTGCACCTTCTGAGAGAAGCTCTGCTGGGCAGCCTGCTGGGGGATGGGCCACGGGGGGACAGCGGGGCTCCGGCCGCCAGGGGAAGAGGTGTCTTGCACGGCTGTATCCTCACAGGAACTGCCTTTGGTCCCTGGTTTGCACACACACAGCTGAGGCCGCAGGCACATCCCTCCGTTTTGGCACGGCGGTGCACAGTTGGCTAAGAMAAGACATTTTAAAAAGCACCCGTGAAACAAAGTATGAAGGAAAATGCAAACCCTCCCCACAATAAAAAATGGCATTAATTAATTGTTAGTGTTAATTGGAGTAGGGGAGAGCAACATTGCTAATGTTACACACATTAGCACAAAAGATAATATACAAGTTGGTATAGCTTTTAYTGATTTCTTGCAACAACAGACACGCACAACATTAAATTGAACAACTTCAGAAAGTAAAATGCTGGATCCAAAAAACAGGAAATGCATAGTTAAATTGAGAAATATGGCATTATTTCGTATCTTCCTCCTTTCTCCTCAGCACCCCTTCTCCTCAAACTTTAAAAACCCAAACTGCATCTGATGAAACAATTTTACACACATATAGAATTTTGCTACTATTTTAAAATCAGATGCTGCATAGGTATCTAGAATGAATCCCTAGAGCCACATTACAGATCACCAAAATAAGTGAAGCACTTCAGCCCTACCCCCTCTAAAAACCCAAATCAGGTTCCCTGCAGCACCCCCACCATAACAACACAAGAGATGTAAACTCTACATCCCTTGCTGCTACAAAGACATTGCTACACCTAGGAAGAAACAGGTGCTTGTGCTTATCCCAGGCCAGCTTCTATAGATTCTTTGTACCATCAGTGAAAAGGGATCAGAGTCTTTAAAACACAGTTCACCTTCAGAGAGGATTAATTACACTGYTTTGCATTGCTCTATCAAGTGACTACAGAGGGAGTAGACTCAACAACAACCAGCTTGAAGACGTAGTCAATGCAGTATCAATTCCACTCTGATTGAACAAGAAACCTGGAGGAGCAGCAAATCCCATCAAAAAAATGGAGGGAGGAACAAAAGCAAAAGCAATTGCTGATTACATATATATATATACACATAATACTGCAAAGGCATKTCTACCTTGAGGATTTATTTTGGATGCTAACATTTGCATCACTTWAAGATCTCAAAATAAATTAATTCTCTTATCTAAAGGACACAATTTAACATTAGAAGATCACACAGAAAGTAACTTCCTCTTAATCACAATCAAGATGGTATACAATGAAGCACATATAAGAACAAAACATGGCTGAGCTACTTTGTTCCTACAAACTAAGCGTATTTTTAATGTTGTTAAAAATCCTTCAACATCAACAAAATTATATGTCAGGTAATAATTTTTTCACTAGAATAGATAAGATAATATTTTAAACTATAACATGGGAATCTGCACCATATTCTGATACATCCAACTGAACAATTACTTAAAAAACAAAATCAGTCCACAGCCCTGGTCTAAATAGAGTACTTGACACTTCAACCAAGTTCTAATACATACTTCTGGACAAAAAAATAACTTAAATGCACAAACATATATATGAATTAACTCATTAGGATGGGACTGTGTTATCCACTGGCAGATGTATCATATGTACCAACTGCACACGACACCAGAACTGCCTAACAACTTAAACCTGAATTTTGCATGGGGTTTTTTTCACATACACTTTCCCCTCTATGTAAAACTTATCTCCTTTTCAATAATACTTAGCTAGGCTACCTTAACTGCATATTATGCACCTCCCTGGCAACACAAAAGTAATCATTTGCTCACTTCTCACTCATTTATTTTTGAGACTGACTGCTGGAACACCGAAGACCATTTTCACAGTAAACTTGAGAAGGGATCAGCAACAAGCATATGCTGTAATAGATAAGCCAAGCCTTCCTTGTGCCTTATTTATAAAACTTARATTTTGCTAAAAACAGYRAAAATACATTTATTTGCACATGAATGAAATAARTCRTAKCCTGAAAAATAAATGCAAGAGCCTAAAATTCTAATTAAACTTCAGGGGTTTTGGAGGGACTCTTAAGACCAGAAGAATGAGCCCCATCACCTGGGTCACCCATGTGAAATGTGCAAAGATCACAGTAAAGAATTTGGGCCCAGCTGACAGTGTTTTAGAAAAACATCTCCAAAAAATCTTACAAAAAACCGAGACTTTTCAAAGTTCCATTTTTACACTAAGAAAGCATTCATGTATTTCTGGAGATCTGTGGACACACACATATATTAACATCTCAAGTGTCTCAAGAAATTATTTAAAAACCTCAACACAAAGGTAATCTAACAAGACCACACCAAAAGCTGTATGAAAAAATATCTACTCTGCCAGGACACTGATCCCAGCATACCTCCTCTCAAAAGTGAAGCAACAATGTATGCATACACAAAAGAYAACCCTGAAAAAACTGCAACTTTTTTTCCTGYAGTTAAGAACAAAAGTTGTGCTCCCCAACCCTACAAAAACTTGAGTTTCTACTTACTAAAGTGAAGWTTGCAGTGAATTTAAAACTATAAAGCCAAAAACAGAACCTGCTTTGAAATTACCTCATCTTTTTTTGCCCACATAGACTTGAACATTCTTACTTCACTGACAGCAACGCAAACCCTGAAAACACATTACACATACATAAAGCAAAAGCTCTGCAGGACAAACTGCATTACTCCAACTGGCTTTTAACAAAAGAAGCATCAGGAGATCCAGCAATTATGTAATAAAAGACCAGTGACAACAGGTTGAAAACCCCATCCATTAGATCTCCACAGCAATGAACCTTTTGACTGAAATCCTTCATTAATGTTGCATAATAGAAGATCACAAAACTGGATAAAAGATCACGCTTTTAGGAAAGCATTAAAACGAACATTTTAATTGACATAATACAGCACTTTAGTTTCTACAATGTCCAAGACAGCTGTAGTGTGCCAAATGAATGACCTAATTATTTTGTTTGAAGACAACAATAATGGCCCATAAAACCAAAAACACTAGTATTTTCCATAAAGCTAAGCTTCCAAAAACTGAAGTGTGGAAGTATTAAGTTCAAAACAGAAAAGCAGGCCAATATACTGCTGTTAAAAGCAACTGGCTTCATCCTGTTCAATTCAAGGAGGTCATGACTGCAAATTCAAAATGGAGCTTGGCAAAGATGCAAATAACGAGACTATGCTTAGTGGGTCAGATTAAAGATCCACTTAGTCTAGTGTTCTCCCTCCATTACTAAGGTGGATGCTTAAGGACAGTAAAAGTTTATTCCACYGCAGCTTTTAAGAATTAGAGGCTCAGCAACTTCCTGAGCAAGATGGCTGGTTTTGTGTTTAATAAGTCTCAACAGCTTTTTGYGTCAAAGATTGACTGATCTGCTCTTGGAGGCACATCCAAAACTTGCTGTGCCACAGAAGTCAGCCACATTAAAAGRCCAGTTTTCCCTCACTTTCCAGAAGTATGGTGATGTTGACCTTGGCTGGATGCCAGGTGCCCACTAAGCTGCTCTATCAATCCCCGGTTAGACAAGGGAAAAGAAAGTAAGATCAAAAACAACTCATAGGTTGGGATAAGGCAGTTTACTAAAGCAAAAGTCTGTGTGCACACAAGAGAAAAACAAGCAAACAAACAGGTTTATTCTTTATTTGCCATCAGCAAGTGATGTTTAGCCACTTCCCAGGAAGCAGGGCTTCAGCAGGTGTAGGGGGTTGCATCAGAAGGCAAGCTTTGTAAATAACAAATGCCCTCTGTTTCTTCACCTTTCCTTAGCTTTTCTATCTGAGCTGATGTCCCATGGTATGGACTATCCCTTTGGTCAGTTTGGGTCAGCTGTCCCAGTTGTGTCCCCTCCCAGGATCCTGCCCACCCCCAGCCTATTGATGGAGGGAAGGGAATGTTGAGAGACATTGCTGGTGCTGTGCCAGCACTGCTCAGCAGTAGCCAAAACCCTGGAGCTGTTACCAACACCTTTCGAGGCACCAGGGCAAAGCACAGCCCCAGCTCAACCAGACCCAACACTGTGGGGAGGGAACAAGGATTCTTTTTGGGTTGGTTTGTGTTTTAGGACCATTCAATCTGCATCTACTAAAAATAAAGTCACAGKGACACATTAGCTTTGGAAGTACCTAAGTCACAAAAAGCCCAGAACTGTGTCCCCAAAATGCTCAACCTTCTTATACATCTTTCCCKAACCAACTACTGCTCACCACTCTCTCAGACAGACTACTGTGGGGTTTGACAAATTSCTATCAGGCCTGGCATGGTTGTATCTGTGACATTCTTCCAGAAAAGCAAGGGTAAAATAATATTMCTGCTGGGTTTAAACGCAGCCCTTCCAAAACATCTTATATTGGTTTGGGACTGATCTATACATACACACTTTTCACTCCATGTGTTCATGTCATTACAGTTAAAGCGTATATAAATATTTGCAGAAGCAAGACCTAAAATAAAAGGCTTCTAATAGTTTCAAAACACATAAATATTTTAAAACTTCTACATRTACAGAATGTAATTTGTCTTAATACATTCTAAATTAAGCATAATTCATTATCTGGAATCACTAAGTATAAAACATTGTCACATATTGAAGGAGTTTAGATAGAAATTTATTTTGTCCCTTCAAATGAATCAAAATAGAACTGATTCCACTTGTCCTAAAAATGTCTGTGTTAAAGTAATATTAAACTAATGCTAACTCTTGGATTAAGATCATTACAATCTCATTCCTATGCTAATCACTTATTTTAACTTCCTCAAAAGTAACAACAYGTTTACAAAGTTTATTTCCCTGTGGAGAAGAGAAATCCACAAAAAATTATTTTTCAGTGAGAAATTCCCAATAAACAAATTTAAACACCCCAGAAGTTTCCTGCACCCAAGTTTCTAGCCTTTTAGCCTCAGCTCACCTTTGAGTATTTCCTTTAACCACCAACTGCTGTTGGTTTGTACTTAAATGCCCACATTTTCCAGTGTCATTCCTGAATTCTAATAGTCCAACACAACTACACTACAWTAGTGTTGTGAGTCTTACACTATTTCTAATGCTCCCATCTACCAGATTTCTTTCTTTTTCCACACCAAATTTACCTTCTTTTTTGTTTTCTCCTCCTGGGCACACATAATAGTCCAGCAYCAATTTAAAGAGAATGCACAGACTTCCAACAAATGTCATCACAGCGCACACTGGCACAGCATTTATCAACTTCTCCCATAGGGGTGTGTAAATCCTGTCAGGCACARCACATGCCAGAGGGCAAATAATAGAAAATACTGCAACTGGAAAGGGGATTTGGAGTATGGAGCTGCTTCAGATTCCAGCACAAAATGGCTGAGAAATGATGCGTGCATCAAGTTCACAGGAAGGGGAAAAACCAACACCATGACATGGATACATCTGTGCTGAGGGMGGAGTTTTCAAGTTTCTTTACATGCAACACAGGAATACTGTTAAAGGCATAACAATTACTGCCTTTTTTCATTAATGCAAGATTTTTATTCCTCAAGCACACAAGGAAACCAAACCAAAGCTCATCTTGGTCGAGTGCACATCCTAAACAAAAAGCTGTGATACAAAGGCACCTTTAACTCCTGCTGAGTTGAAAGACAAGAGTGATGATCCCCCACCGATTCCAGAAGAAAAGCAGTGAAGCCTTTCCCCGGAAGGCAACAAGCCGTGGGTTCTGAAAGGAAGGAGGTATATTCCAGTTTCCCTGAGAAAAATCTGAATATGGTGCTGACATCCTGAAGAAGAGCAGTGTTTTTCAGAACTTCCTGTTCTCCAAACTACCATACTGCTTAGCTCACCACTCAATTTTTCAATTTGACTCTGAATACCCTTTTAAGTATGAAGTCATTCTCAGGACTGAGGATGCAACTACTAGAAACCCAAAAGCTCACTGAAGCTAATGCTTTTCTGGGGAGCTAGTTCTCTCTCTGAGTATCTCACACCAAAGAGGTTTCAAAAACTGAAAAGTTTACCAGAAAAAAATACATCCAATAGTTCTAAACAGTCATTAAGAATGGAGGAGAGAGGAATTTGCAACCAAGGGTGATACAACCTTGTTGTAAGACTATTCTATATATATTAAAAAAAAAAAGTTGAAATTACTTTTATATAATCCTAAGGAATTACATGAAGTGCAGAAAACCTGTGTGACCTCTACACTACTAATGGAGGTGGTATTACAACCATCTGTGTCTTTCTACACAGGAACTTGTTTTTATCATAAGTATACTGTCTTAAGGAATTCTTTCCCYAAATACACTTCAAATGAAAGCATGTGTTGAATTCTTTGCTGTCCACTTCAAACCATCAGATTCATTCCCACACTGGCATGTAAACATGACCTCCAGGAAGGGAGGGAAACAAAAAACAACGCTTTTAGCATACGTATTTCTTTTAAAACAAACACACAAAAAATGAGCTTCTCTCTTAACCTACTGGCAACATAATGTCCTTTACTAACATTATATTCCATGTATCTCCATAGTATAATCTCTAAATGCTAAGACATATCAGAATTGAATAGCAACTGTAATCAAATACTTCACAAGCTTCAATTCAGCAAAAGGATGCATTATTCTGTCAGCAACAAGAACATAACACATTGTTTGATACTTGGCATTTTCATTCATGTTGTGTTTACTGGAGTTTATACAATATAAATAGTTAAGACTTTACAATCTGAGAGACATTTTTAAGTATTCCATTATAGGAGACCATAACTATGCATATTCTGACAATACAAACATCTCACACGCTACAAATCCCTCTATCATTCCAGTGCCCACAAATAAAAATAGTTCACTACAGGATGAACTAAGCCAAGGAAACCAGCAGATTCACATGTTACACACTGGTTTTGCTGCTTGAGTGGTTAACAYTCCAGTATGCAATCCTTTTAATTCTCTTAACATTTCTCAGTACAGTGCTTACTCATTTTGTTATAAAATRCCTCAYAATAAAYAAGCAGGAAATTGAACAAARTAAGACAAGCTCTGTAAAAAGGCAACTAGAAATATTTAACTGGATGCTGAAACACTTCAGACAACTGAAGTGTTACAAAAAAGAGAAAGACTRGAGAAAAAAACTATTAAACACTTTAATATTATTAAACTATTACAAGCTATTAATAATTATAACTATTAGTAAAACTATTATTAATAGTGTAAGCAAAACAGTAAGTACAATAAAGCTTTTCTCTAAATTCAACCAATTCTCAGTAAGAGTTCACAATTCAGTTGAGCTTCTCTGAAATTTCAGGCCTAAACTGCCATGTAGAGATAATAAAAACCTTATCTCAATTATAAAAAAAGCAAATCTTGCCATAGGACACAAAACTATTTCCCATATGCAGTGATTACTATCTGCACTTCAGAAAAGAAAGAACATGCCCAAGCAGATCTATTTTTAGCTCTGTATTTAAATGAATATCTTGCTTTACTGACTTGTAAAATGCTTGTTCCCCCTCTGTGTGCAGTCATAGGTGTGGAGAAATTCTCAAGATTTGCTTTCTTTCCATAGTCAAGTGTGCAGGATCTGTTTTCTAGCAATACATTAGGCTACACAAGTACTGCTGCTTTGAAAGGAGGAACAAAAAGCCAACTGAAGAAAGAAACCTCAAACCCACCCCAACACCACTCTAACAATTAACATATCAGTTCTTGAACATGGACTTGATGACCTGAACCATCAATAATCTGTTAACATCCAGAACTCCAGAGTTTGAAGAAGGAGACAGTTTAGGGAGGTGTGTGCCCCTCTTCCTCTCCCCTCCACAAATCCTATAGCTCCCAGGCAATCCAAGCTTGCTGTAAGGCAGGATCAGCTGGCACAAGCAGCCCTTGGTGGCAAAGGCTGCACTCTTCTCAAGGCCTCCCAGAGAGCAGAACCCTCACTACAGCCCTGCTTTTCCCAAGGTTRGGAGGCTCACTGATCCCATACACAAAACACTTTGCAGGACAGGAAGGAGAGGGGAGCATGCCCCCCTCCAGCTCTTCCCTTTTCCATGCTCAGGAAGAATGGCTGTAAGACAAGAGGTGTAAGACCAGTACTGTGAGTGTCAAAGCATCACTTCGATGTCAAAACATCATTTTGTTCCTGCACACGTGCAGAACTAGGCAGTGCACAACTGATGGACAAACCTCAGCTTTCCCTGGCACCTACACAGCTTTCTACTCCTCTTCCAAGTTACACACTGAAGACAAACAGCCAACAAACTGAAAAAACCCAAAACACCTCAGTTTTCTGTGTTCCTTTTGATTCTCTATTAAGAAAGGAAATGTTCAGAACTTTTCATCCACTACAGATTTACCACAACTTTACTGCAGGTMCTGCTTCTTTTGTTAACACTAACTGCTGCAATGAGCTGAACAAGCTCACTATCAATCTGTCATCTGCTCCARTGTGAAAGCACAACGTCTTGACAAGTTTCTTTTAAGGTTCTCTTTTTTTCTTTTTTTTTGCTCTGTTTTAATTCCACACACACTTGCAGTTCTTGTACGAAACAGACTATGTACATTATAAGCTTGTTTCCAGTAAAGTCCCCAGTGTCTCACAAAGAGAAGGCTGGGTAGGTTTCACTTCATACTAATTGTGGAATTAAGTTTCCTCACCAAAATGAGGGAATGGCACATGGCATGGTCATGTGTGGAGCAGGCAGCAGCTAACAGCTCCCCCATCTTCTCACAGCTCTTTTACAGCCTGCTCTCACAGGAGGCAGGTTGGCTGCCGACCACTGCCAGGAGACAGACACAGTGCTCAGAGCCTGAATTACCACTGATTCACATCAGCCCCTCCTGAAGCTGTTGTAGCATTTGCACTCACAGAGGTTTGGTTTGTGTTGTGGGACCATCTTTAGGTGTGTGCACTCTGTTTCTTTTAAGATGCAAAGAAAAAAATCTATGTAAATAATAAAAAACTAAACTCAAAACATGAGCTYTCCAAGAATGCACCTAATGTATTTCAGCCTCATAATGGTGTTCATTCCATAAGAACAGACTCCAAAATAAAACATTAAGCCCTGAAACACACATGCCCTGGGCCTCAGGTCATCAAACCCAAAGGGTTTTGTCTCTAGATCAGCTCCATGCTGCTTGCTAATGTAGACAAAGACTACAAGAATTTGGACCCTGTCGTTCTACGCCCTTCCAAGGGCAATAAGTGAAAAATAAAGCAGAGTAGAATTACCACCAAGGTCTAACAAGAGYTTCCCACTACAAAAGCCCATTTCCTGTACATGAAATTCAAAAGTTTTATTTACATATTACAGTAGCAAGCACAGCAAAGGCAAAACCAAGCTTCTAAAGCTTTCAGTTGTTCAATTCTGAATTGTTTAAAAACCACATCAAARGATAGATCAAAAAGGGCTAATGTATAGGTCAGTCACATGGGGTCAAAGTAGTTTGTCTCTTTAAAACTCTGACATTAAATTTTGATTTAGACATGATTTGAAGGAGATTGATACTGCTTTTACTGAGATAATGGTCTTAGAATGAGAAGAAACAACATTTGGGGACAGTATGTTATAGTTAGGCTTTGTATACACAATGTAAATAAACAGAACTTGGTAAAACTCAAAGGCACAAAACTGATTAAGCACAAGCCTCAGGAACTGGTTGTGACCAGAAAACCTCCAAGAAGCACAGCTGCAACATTTRAAATACTCAGTTCCAATGACAAAAAGTACAGCTCTCCTGGATACCACTTCCTAAGAGCTGAAGACAGAAAGAGTAGATTCTGAGTAACCCATACTAAAACATTTAGTGACACAGTTTTATGTTGAAACTGGAGGACTCGCATATGTTTCTAAGTTTCATGGGTCTGGATCCTAAACCTACTCCAGAACAAGACCTAAGCATGCAACCTTTCCCTCACCTTCCCCAACAAATTCAGAAGCACAAGCTGGAAGCAACTTAGGGCACACTCCATCCAGGTGATCTGGAACCACTGGTCACACTGTCAAGTGCCCTTGTCCTGAAGGAGACACAGAGCTTAGCAAGCTTACTCAGCCACAGCAGGAAGAACAGCTCTGGAAATTTAGGGAGGAGGGGGCTGAAGTTGAACAGCAGTGCACAAGCAGAGGCCAAGCAGATTCAGAAATTGAACAAAGGGGACCCTTCCTCAGGGCAAGTATTCACACAGCTTTCTAGTCTCCTGCCTCTACAGCAGCAAGTTATCTACTGTTGTGTATCTTCTTATTCTGAAAAACAAATTAAACCTCTGTGACATCTTTGAGTCAGGCAGTCTTCTTTAAAGGAGAATTAGCAAGATAATCTCTAAATACAGAGAAAAAGCCAACAGGCTGCTTTCTTATTTTCTGATGACCTTCCCAAGGTGTCCAGGCACAAGACAGACAGCTCATGATCCAACTCATAGAATTCAGTCGAGTTCCAACAMCAAAGTACTAGCCCTATGCATGGAATGCATGGATGCACACACACACCTTCAGCTAAGAAAGACTTAARACCCTTTTAATCTTAATTGACAATGATGGCATACCTGGGTTCTACACATACACCAATTTATCTCCCTATAGGAAATTTACTCTAAATGTGTTCCTGCAAAATCCRCTTCCTCACCTCTTTGCCCTGTGAGCCTTTCTTAAACCTCTGCAGTAAGGAACCCATGCCATTAAAAGCTGCTAGCTCTCTCATTCCCATTTTTTTAACCATCTAGTTTACATTGACAACACTCACAAAAAACTGTTATTAATACTCCAAACAAAACACATTRTCCATTTTACAAGGGGTTTGCTACTAAAACAAAGTGGTTCTTCTCATTCATCTTTTTAAGATATCAGATTCTACATACAATAGGTAATTTTCTCTTATGTTCCCAACRTGAAAAACAGCTCCTTGTACCATTAAGCAAACAAAACCAGAACAAACAGAAGAGCATATTTTGTAGAAGTAGTTTTAACTAACAGAAATTTAGYAGCAAGTAATGAAGTAGGAGACAACAGATTTCAACAGGATAAACACGCTGTTGGGTGGTGGGAACTCCTGATTTCCATTACAGGCCCTCCTGACAGTTGTTATAACTTGTCYAAGACCACATTTAACCTATGGTTTAATTTCCATAAATGAAATAATAAAAAACCCACACTCTAAGCTTTACTTGCCTTACAGACATGTTACAGAGCTAATTAATGTTTCTATAAAGCTCTGTTATGCAGCAAGTACTAACAAAGCATGGTGTCTCCAGCCTTGGTGGTATCTCATTACTGCACTTGCACAGATTATAACCTATGATAACTATGRCTGGAGGACAATTCTTGTCCTAAACCCTTTCACGTGCTTCTAACTTTCCAAGATGTTTACTGTTGTGGTTCCATTTTTCCCACCTTTGTCTTTACCCAAAGGTGGATGTTTGGAAAGCTTCAAAAAGGTTGGTTTTGATTGTTAGGCATCATATGCCCAGCATGAAGCAATTCTGAATACTGTTTACACTGAGTGTTATCATTTCATCTTTTTCATTAGAATGATGCAGCTCTTCATCATTTAAGTCGCCCTGAGTTTGAAAAAGTTCTTAAATCTGAAATATTAGTGATAGAGAGGGGAAAACCCTACATGCCTAAATTGGATATGGTAGGCACTCTTATAGAGTTTATAGAAAGACAGAAGCTCACCTTGTGARGACTGTCAGGCTTCCAAGAGAACACAAACAAATGTAAACACAAAAGGCAGTTCAGCTTCAGACAAAAAGTTAAATAAAAGAACTTGCKAAGTTCCCTTGCCTCCTCCATACAGCTGGTGCCCTCTGACCTGCACAGAAACATTTCAAACACCCCCTGTTGTTGCTGCTGCTGCTGAGGGAAAAGTGATGCCACTGCTCCCAGCCAGACTGGACAGAAGTCACACAAGGGAACGGCAGCCGCAGTGCCAGGCGTGAGAAAGCAGGGCTAGCCAGCACTGCCAAGCAAGGCACAGGGAAGGGGAGCCTGGCTGCAAGAGCAGAACTCTGCCCTTACCCTCTCTTTCTGAGGGTTCCAGGCAGGCTTATTCACACAGGTGCAGCAGAGCAGAAACACATGCTGCTTGTTCCAGCCTGGGATTACACCTGAGCTAATAAACCTCGCTGATCAGAGCTGGCTCTCAGCACTCTGGTTCTGGAAGCACAATGCAGACAAATGGAAGTTGGCTCTGGAAAGAGCCAGTATGGGTCTGGGGTTTATTAACTCAGGCTTTGCACCATGCAAAAGAATAAAATCTGGCCCTAGAGACTAAATAGCTTATTAAAGTGATACTGAGCCTGAACTAATAAACCCTGACAGAATCAAACTGATTTTGCATCAAGTCAGCTCAGGTGTGCCAGCATCAGTGGCACAGTTAATCCACTGCTGCAATAAGCCACTCAAAACCAACRGAGAGTGCTACCTGAATTTTAAAAACTCACTTAATTTTACAGGAAGCAAAGGGGTTAACTGTTGTTCAGTTATAGATTTTCTTTTCTTCTGAAAGGAACATCAGGAGCTTCCAGAAAAGGTGGTATCTGGCTTTCATGACTGTGAGACTAATCTTCCATAGCTGAATCAAGTCAATGCTATCTCATGGTTTGCCTAAGTTACAAAACAGACAACTTCAGTACATTCAGTGCTTCCCTTGGCCTGCCAAGAGAGGGGTGAAACTGAGAAAATCCAAGCCAAGTGTATTATACCACTGCTAGGAGGAATTAGAGTAGCATCAGAGCAGGGAACAAAAATATTTAATGCTAAGGAGACCATAATGTCAGAGACACAAAATGAGAAAATTCCCCCACCTTTCTTTAAACTATGTCTTTGCTACTCCATTCCTCCAGTAACTACATGAGCTAACCAAGTAGTTAATGGATTTAAATTAAATTCTACACAGCTATCCCATTAAAATCCAAGTGTCTGACTTAGTCCTTTACTGAAGACTCTAAAAATAAGAGAATCAAAAAGAAAAGATGAATGATAATCAGAGAAGTGAAAAAGACAAAACACAAAAGACAAAAAGCAAAGAAAATGACTTAATTTACAAACAAAAAAGTTGCCTGGAAAGAAAAGTTACTAGAAAACAGAGAAAAAGCCATTACAACAAAACAAAACATTGTTTGGGCTTTGTTCAAATAGTGAAAATAAAATTGGTTGTTAYAGCACAGTTAAAATACATTTTTCACTTAATGTCCTGAAATTAYTAAGAGGATTTTTCATTTTGATTAGTCTTGAAGCTAAGGTAGGTGTTTATTAAGCTCTGCAGTTAGCCTCAAAATACCACTGTAAGCTGAAGGAAAACATTCTAGTACTTGTAAGGTATTAAGCAAAATGTGACTAACCTAACACAGCAGCATGCATTTGAAAATGGTAATTTAGAAGAATATCTTGAACACTTGTATAAATTAGTAGGGAAATTGTGAAGTTTTGTCTTTAACTACTGTCATAAAGTCTATGCKTCTTAGCAACAGGTCCATGCAGATCAAAGGTACTTGACCTTAGTCAGGATTACAAAAGCTATTGCTCCCTATTGTGAAAAATCCCACACAGGGACAAAAGGCACTGGGAAAAAAAGTTYTGAAAGCATTGTTTACTCCAACTCTCTCAGGAACAGTAATTTCTCCTGCTGAACTACAGCAATATTCCCAGATCTGCCCAATCTCACTGATTACTTACAGGTATTTCTGAAGACATGCTATTCCAGYYTTTCCTGACCTCATGACATCACTYCAGTTTAGCCATTTGCAAGCATTCTGAATCTTGCCTAAAGTAGCAGAAATTCTTCCGCTATCCCACTAGAATGAACAASTGGAGCATAGCAGGATTGACTCAATCAGTGTTATTTTATGTACGTGTTTTGTGTTTCTAGYTATTCCAGTAAAGGTACATCACTCTACTAGACCTTCACCAAACCCACTTCCTTCACATTGTTSAGTGTTTCGAAAGTTCCATGTGGGAAGCACAGGATCATGCGTGTGGGCTACTGGTAAAGGGACAGTAGATGGCAATTCCTTGCTCCCCACCTGTGCTCCTCTAGTAAATTCTCTACCCTGTTAAGCCCCCCGTTCTAAAAACTCCCAAAAACCAAGAACTGATGAGGAGATGTTCACACATACAAAGCCTCCACAAAGCTCTCTCCARAAAGGTCACYAACTGTGCTAAGAATAAATGCGAGMGACASCCACTATTCATCCTTTGGCAAAGGTGAAGGTTAGGAAGGAGGGATGTAAAGATGGGAAGAGTGTTGCATCTATCCTGTGGGTTGTGCAGCTCAGCCAGCAGCACCTCTTTGCCCACAGACAATCCCAGCATCCACCACCTCACCAGGTGCCAGTGTAGTGCCCTGGGCTCCCAGCACATCCCCTCCCCGACCTCACGGCTACTCACGTTTGATGCAGCGCTGGGAGCCCGTGGCCTTGCTCCAGCCGTGGCAGCACTGCCCCCCGCACACATTGACCCTGCGGGAACAGCAAACAAGGACCAGTGTCCGGCGGGGCACTCCCGCTCCCCATCCCGAGCCGGGCCGCGGGGCGGGCGCTGGGCCGGGGAGACAAAAGGCGGGAAGAATTAAACCTTCCCGATTCAACTCGACGCCTCACGCCGGGCGCGGGCCCCGCCGCGGACTCCCGGGATGGGGGGAGCTGGCCCCGCGCCCGGCCTCCCGTACCGCGGGTGTTCGGCGCCCACGGCGGCGTGCCGGGCACCGGAGCCGGGCAGGTAACGCCGCCGTGCCCCCGGGACGGCCCCCGCCCTCTACCCCCTCCCGAGGGGGCGACAGCGGCCGCGACGCAGATGCTGGCGGCGGTGGAGCGGGGAACGTGCGGGACGGGACGGGATGGGATGGCAGGGCGCCTTACCCCGGCAGCGGCGGCAGCTGGTGCTTCTGGCGGAGGGGCAGGGCGGCGCTGCTGTTGCCGTGGGGGCCCGGCGGCGCCTTGAGCCGCGGGCTGAAGCGGGCCGGCTTGGCGAAGGAGGAGGYGTGAGCGGCGGAGTTGGGGTGGACCTGTCCGGCGGGGCCCAGGCGGAGCTGGACGGCGGCGCTGCCCGGCTTGCTCATCCGCCGGCTCCGCTCCGGGGGGCCGCCGCCGTAGCGCGTGTTCAGCTGCACATTGAACGTGCGCTGCTGCTGCTGCTGCTGCTGCTCCCCCCCGAGGAGCGGCGGGCGCTGCTGCCGGCTGCCAGAGGAGCCCCCCCGGCCGGGCTGCAGCACGTACGTGATCCTCCTTAGCCTGCCCTTTTCGGGGGCTGCGAGCCCTGGTGACAAAAGTGCACAGGCGGCGAGGAGGAGGAAGCCCCATCTGATCCGACCCATTTCCACAGCGGGAGCCCCTGCAGCCGRCCAAGTCCGCGGAGCAGCGGTGCAAGGGTTTCCTCTCCGCCAAAGGACGCGTGTGTGTGCGACCTGCGCCCGGGGCGCGGATCCCTCCTCCGCTCGCCGCCCCCCAACCTGCTCCGGGCGGGGGGGAGAAGGAAAAAAGCCTCAGGATCCTCCCTCCCGCCCCCCGAACTGTTAGGAAAGTTCAGCAAACACTTCGCCCCGTGGAGCAGGAAAACATCGTTGGAAGAAAGGAAGCGGCGGGTGCGAGCCGAGCTGCGAGCCGGAGCGGGAAGGGAGGAGGAGCAGCAGGGGAAGGGTGTCTGCTGGAGGGGGGTGGTCGCAATGGAGAGCAGATGTCTCGGTTGCCGGAGCTGCCGGGGGTCTGCGCGCGTGTGTAAGAAACGGCCCCCGAGCCGGAGCRGGCTGCTCCCAAGCCCCTCTTTAAGAGAGTTTCTGGGCGAGTGAGCGTGTGCGGAGGGGAGGGGGCGGGCGGAGGGTGCCCCTGCCCCGGTGCCGGCCCCGCGCAGCCAATCTGGGGCCGCCGTGACGTCAGGGGCGCTCCCGGCGCGGGAGGGGGCCCGCCGGGGCCAGGTGACCGCGGGCGGGGCGGCGGCGGCCGCGGGGTCCCGGCGGCGGAGCCTCGCCACTCTCTGCTGGGACACGGGGAGCCGACCCGCTGCCGCCCGAGCTGCTGGGCAGCGTACCTGTGCTTCGGCAACAGCTGAGCCTTGCTGTTCTGTTTTAATGAACAGAGGTGAGGCTTTGAAGCCCCCAAAGCGTAGTGTATGTGCTTCACTGTCTAGGTGGGAACTCGATGCTAACACTTACACATGTTATAGGTAAGCACATTCCTCCGTCTCAGCCTGATGAGAGCCAGAGGTTGCTCTTAGCAGGATTGGGAGGGACCATATTCTTCCTTGTTTCTCTTTATGTTAGTAAAGCCGTATGTATTAGTAAAGAATGAAATACAAACCACAATTGTACATTCTTAATTAATGTATAAGCAAAACTGCCCACGTTTTTCCTCTAGTGYGTCTTAACCAGTCTCACCCCTTAGCACTGTAAACAGAAAAACAAAGTTCACAAAATAACCCGAAGGTTACATCTTTTAAAATACTCAGAAGCTGATGCGTCCGAGTTCTTTCCAAGAAACTTTGTGGAGAATCAGTTTGCAAATCCAATCGCTTGGAATTCAGGTCCTCCTCMCAGGGTTCTCCTCTGCTCTTTTCCAAAGCTTTAAGGACACTGACCCCGGCTCCAAAGTGACGAGATTTTGCTCTTAAATGCTCTTGGCACAGCTACACAGCCTGCAAGGGGAGCAGGAGGGTTTTACATTGACTCGATTATAGGCAAGAGCCAGTGTTCCCCTCCTTCTTAGTTCTCATCTATTTAAAACTGCTCAAAAATAAATAGATGTTTTAAATAGATGAGAGTTTGGAGCTTGCTATAGTCAGTGTAAGGGATCCACATCAATGTTAAAGGCTTCTGCTCCTGTGCCTCCAGCGGTCTGAATTGAAACCCAGCGTTTAAAAGAAAATGCCACAAGTACTTGGGTATTCTGAATCCACAGTGGGTTAAATG
Organism: Alauda arvensis; assembly: GCA_902810485.1. Taxonomy (NCBI): domain Eukaryota; kingdom Metazoa; phylum Chordata; class Aves; order Passeriformes; family Alaudidae; genus Alauda; species Alauda arvensis. Next base: position 2,618,179 of record CADDXX010000012.1, on the reverse strand, counting down.
AGAATGAAACTGTGGTGCTTCAGGGAAAACTGAGATAAAGTCTAAAAGTTTCAGAGCCCCAGCTTGAAGTTAACTGAGAAGTTAGACCAGTGCCTCTTCTCATAGCAAACATACACATCTATTTTTTTAACCTGGAAAACATTCCCAGCAAGTGAACTGCTCAGCCTTCCARAGGCTAATGACTGTGAATCCCAACTATGCTAAATGTTTTTACAGTATTTAGGGAACAGAAAAMCACCTTGAAACCAGTGTGGGGAGGTGAGGACTGAGTAAGTGGAGAGAAAGTGACGTGGTACTCAAGATTGTTCTCTGAACAAGGCTGCTGCCCTTCAGACGTTTTCCAGAATGAGATCACAACTCCGTGTGTGGCTGGGTTTGTTGAACAGAGGGCAAAAACTGCATCATTCCACAGCAGAAGCCAGTTGCTTTTAAGAAATGTGAGGTTTAAGACATGTCAAGCAGGGGGCAAATGTGGAATGTTGCTGGCTACTGTACAGCAAATGGTTTAGGAACCTCAARGGAAATACATCCACAAAGGTGGATGCCTTGCATAGAATCACTGAGGTATAAAAAACAGTCTTAAAAAATATTTAGTATTATCTGAAATTAATTGCTAGAGGTCAAGCACTCATCACAAATTTACATGGCAGATGTGATTTTCAGTGGGGTTTTTGGGATTTTTTTCCCCTCTAGCAAGGAAATCCACWTTTTTCCATTTGTCTGCTATCTGGTTTTGCTTCCTCCCTCCCTCCCCCTCCTTCTCTACAAGGTCTTGGATGTCAGGGTCCAGGTTTGGCTGCAGTAACACATCAGGTTGGCCACAGAAGTTTTAACAGCTAAAAGAGGACTTCAGCGAACCACCAATGCAGGCAAAATTTCTTCACATGCAGAATTTTCTGCTTCCAAAGGACAAAAAGTTCAATCCAGCACAAAACAGCCAGATGCTGGCCTTTTAAAACCAAGCCAGGTGACTACTGGAGTTCTGAGCATTCTTTCGTAAATGGTGTCACTGCTTGTGGGAAACCTGCTCTGGCTGAGTTAGCAGTGACAAACAGGAATTGGTATYTCACTCCACCTTTCAGGCACAGCCCTCTTTTGAAGATTTGGGAAAGCAGTTTGCACTGTTTCTGTTCTTGTCCCCTGTGGTTTGTGACTAAAGGGTGGACATAAGGAAACATAAAGTTCCTTAGTCTGTACACCACCCACCAGAGGGGCAGACCTCAGGATGCTCTGTTGTAAGGGTGAGTCTGAGGCTGAGAGGGGCAGAACTGGCTGGAAGACTGGGAGCAGGACATGCAGGAGACACAACTGCTGCCCTGATGATGGCAGGACTGCTTCAAGGTTTAAAGGCTTAATGGACAGGAGAGAAGCCAGTTAGAGAGTGTTCTACAAGAAGAACCAAAATAGTATTATTCAAACCAAAATAAAAAGGAAGAACTAAACTGCCATATATGTTTTTGCTCAACTCTCATGACTTTAGGGTCAGTCCCGTGAGTTGAAGGAGGAAGGGCAATTGTTTTGAGCTGTCAAAGCTGGCAGCACTCAGACCTCCACAGTTCTTTTCATCAAACAGCTGCTGCCCTGTGGCTCATGGAGGATGTGTTTGGTGCACAGGCTCACAGGGCAACACAGGGACCTTTGCAGGACACTTCAGTGGGGTTTGCAGTTATGCTGAGGGTGAAATCATCTGAGCAAGGATGATAAGCAGTAAGCATCGCAGTGCCACTGCATCTCCCTGCTACTCAATGTCCACATTAGCCAGGCAGTGAAGCTGAATGATCAGCAGTGCCTGATGTGTCCAGCTACAGGGTCAGTAAATGGCCCTGTTGATTCTTGTAGATCCACCAGGCAGCAMGTCTTGGCTTGTAAGAAAACCTGGGTTGGGAGCTCACATTTAACATTAGAGTTTGACAAAGCTGAATGATGTATTTAGCCTCAATTTTGGCTATTTAAGAAAACTTTTACAGTACWGTAGCTCCATTAGCTTCAGTAATATAACTTTAAACTTCTTTTGAGCTAAAGGAGGAAAAGCAGTCTATAATTTCTTGTAAGCTGAGAATCAGCTGGAGACCTGTATTTGCTCTTTTCCTTTTCGGTACTGTACAATTATCTGRAAAATAGTCCTGTACTTTTGCAGTCTAAATTACACCTTTAGCCATAGCTCTGTACAGGTAACATGACTCCRATGTGGAGAGTATTTCTTTTGAACAAAAGAAAACAGCTTGGTCTAACTGTCATCAGAGTAGGAAAAAGAAGTAATTGGTGTTTATTATGTGACTAAAGGATATAGCACACGTGACTCTGAATACATAYGTGATTTGCAGAGTAAGACTATGTAGATATGAGTATCATTTCTACATACTGTTTTTCAAACAGAGCTGYACCTTCTAACACTGATTGTTGTTTGTTCCTGCAGGGAGAAGCTGCAATTACTCTAATAGTAGTTTGTACTAATATCCTGAGGCCTCAACTGTTCCTGAGTGTTACCACAGTATAAATATTRTTAATAATTTTTCACAAAAGGCCAAGTCTTCTCACTCTATTCATGCAGGCATTTAACACTCACTTCCAAGGAACTCAGATAGTCAGACTAGGCCTGGATGGATGTGTGAGGCTTTGGAAGGAAGCAGCTGAGCTTTGCTGTACCCAATTACTGCTGCTGACCTTCCTTGTGATTTGGAGATCTCTTATGACCACACTTGGCACATCCCAGTAATTCCAGATTCACCCTACGTTACCTTGGGTAACCAACCTTCTGCCTCCCCCTTCTTGGATTTGCTGAATCCAAGATGCATGAYTGTGCCTTCCCAAGCACCTTCTCTGAAAGGACTCATCATCTCCCAAGGCCACTCTCCCACTGCCACTGCAGTCAGGGCTCTGCTGCATTAGGCACTGTCCACCCAGCTCAGGCAATAAATCCTGCTGGCTCTTCTGACTGGAGTCACGCGGCCCTGAAGCAGAGCAGCTCTTCAGGGGCCAAGGAACTTTTATGATGAGCTTGCTCCATGATATGAATTCACATCTTGGAGCAGTACAGATCCTGTGTGGCACTCCGTTTCTGAAGCAGACAGATTAGCATACAGATTCCAGGGCCACAAGACTGGATGGGAAAAGAAAACAAAGTAATGATAGTGGGAGATGGGGTCATCATTCCCACTCTGACTACTACCAAAAGAGACTGCAATAAGGACTTTTTTTTTTTTTCATGCATTAAGCCACAATGAAAGTTGGGTCCATTTTGCAAAATTGATGCCAGTCTGTCACCACTGACCACTACCATATCCAGCAAAATACACACTTAAGGCAAGTAGAAGTAGGCTTCTTTATAAGTTACTGACAATAGCTGTAGTAAAAGAAGTTGTGTGGRTTTGTATAGTCTTGAATTCCATTTTACCAAACTAGCAGAAATCCCTTCTAGAATATTTGGCAGCTTCACAGTCATCCTCGCATATGAAAAATAACTGATTCAGAAATACAAGATTTTTTTCAAGATATGAAAATCTCCACACTGTGCTGCCACAATTATTCTGCCCTCAACAAATAAATATATCTTGTCTACAAAACAATTATAATGTCTATAGGACTTTTTTATTACACTATTTCTCATAATTGTTTGTTTCTTTGTACACTGAAAATAAATAGCCTGCAAGGAACATAGGTGGAAAGGACCACAAAAACAAGAACATGCACACAATTATTTCACTTTACCTTAGGAGAAGACATGTTTAAACCAACATATTATTCACAAAAGCAAAGTAAATATTATAACTAATATTTGAAAACTCTCACAGCATGACTATGTCATATGCCAGGAATACTAACCTCTACAAAAATAAACTTCAGCAATGGACCCTGATTTTCAGTGTTGCACTGTGTGCTGTTCAGACTTTCGAAAGCTGAAGGAAAAAGAGTCTGTGTAAAATAAAGCTCCTTCTGATTTCAATTAGCATTGAAGAATGTCTGAAAGTTTTCATAATTGTACATAATCTAGGCAGACCAGCAGATCAGTGGAAGTGAAGCAGACAGAAATGGYATGAAACTATGGAAAGAGGAGGTGTGGCTCATGGGAACACCAGCCATGAATACCCCTGCAGCAGCTGCTGAATAACCTGAAAGGTAACGTTTTCACAGCCATGCCTCTGTTTGGTCTCCTCCTCTGACAGCTTGGGATGAAGTTGGGTGGACAGCTTGGGTATCTACTGTCCAGTTTAACCTTGCTTTGCATGTCACAGAGACAGGAACCYAGCTCTGCTTAGCACCTAAGCAGCAGATCCGGGCTCTCAGAATAAAGAAAAGGGCAGAATACTASTTGTAATGATGCACTTGGAGCAGCTCCCAGCATGCCAATGTTAGAGGCTRGGAGTGTGTGTATAGGTTCTCTGTCTGCTGCTCTTTCAAGGTTTGTGGTGGAAGGTGATGCAATGAAAATAACAAGTTGGTTTCGGTTTTTTTCTTTTTTTAAAGTAGGTAGGGAATAAAATGCTGGGCTTTCATTTCTGTCACTTTTCCTCCAACAGCAAGACGTGTCTGCAGAGATGTGTAATGTCAGTCTGCAGCKTGCCTGKGTTTTGCATCAGAATGCTTGAACACTGCCCCCGGTCTGAGCAGGAGGACTTTGAGGGTCCCCTCCGCCCTCAATTACTATTTGCATCTGTGATGCGGTGTGGCATCGTGCCTAACAAGCAGCCTCAGGTGGAAACAGGTTCAGCTGCTGCCCATTTGGGGTGGGTCAGAAACCAGTTTCAAGAAAGCAAGCCTGCAGGGTAATAATGCAGAAGACTGCCTGGTGTAGGCTACAGGTGAGAAGACTGAGGACTGGGAGAGCTAGGGTGTCCCAGAAGGGATGAGCAGACCACGGGAAAAGGCTGAACATCTGGGCTCACAGATGACACCAAGCACAGTCGGAACTGATCTTGCCACCAGGCAGGTTGTAACAGTGCTGCAGAGAGACACACCAGCCCAGCACCTGCATTCAAAAAACACAAATTCAGTCTGGCCTTACAGCAAAGGGGCTCAACCGAGGAGGGCCTGGTAGGGGCTGACTGCACCAGAGAATCACAACACGGTCTCTAATTAGCCAGATCAAAGAGATGTGAGCAGCTACTYGATTAGACTCTTTCTCAGGTTATAGTCAGTTTTGCAGTGTTCAGCTGATCCTAAGGAGAGAAAAAAAAAAAAGGGCATGATTATGGAAATCTTAAATTTTTATCCTCCCTTAACAGCTGTATTTAAAATRAGCCTCTAGAACAGTCAGATTGTTTCAAACCTGCCATCGTAATTCACCACGCTTCYCTAAAGCGGCAGCAGATGAATCCAAACAGCAGAGGGCTTGTGGTGCGTGCCCAGCCTGGCCACGCCGCCGTGCTGAGGCAGACATTCCCTCAGGCCAGCCCCAGTCCCGGCTCCTTCTGCTGCCACCGGAGCCCACCTGAGGACCAGCCCCAGCCTGCTCTCCCTCCCTTCTCCCGGCTGTCTCCGTGTCCCGCCTGAGGCGCGCCGAGGTCTCCCTGCCAGCCTTCAGCGCACAAAAGCAGGCGGGGCCCCGAAGCTGCACATCTGCAGGCTGGTTTTTGGGATACACACATCTGCAGGCTGGTTTTGGGGATACACGCATCTGCAGGCTGGTTTTTGGGGTACACACATCTGCAGGTTGGGTTTTGGGGTACATACATCTGCAGGTTGGTTTTTGGGGTACACGCATCTGCAGGGCAATACAGCATCGCAAGCACCAAGCAGAGAGGCTTTCAGCTCTATGCATCAGCATTTCTAGCGGAAGAAAAAAAGTCTGAAGGATGTGCCTCAGTGCTAAATAGCCTGTCTGAGAGTGAGGCTCTTGTCTGAGTCACATGTAGGTGGGCTGTAAAGAGAAAAAGCGTTCTCTGTCCGGAACAGGGTCATMCAGGAAAGCAGGCATTTGTAGCATGAAGTTTCAGCCCCTTTTATTCATTTTGCTYGTGTCGACTTTTAGCCAGCAACACGCAAAAAAATTCAGTTTCTCTAGATTCAGTATCCTAGTGTTTTGTTCATATTAAAGTTTAAAATTTTCTGAAAAAAAAGAAAAATTATGCAGATTCCTATCAGTTTCTTCCAAAACAAGTGTAGCATTTTCAAGGACTACRGTTTTGACCTATCAGTGGATGTACAATCTTGAACTGAAAAGAAGTAATCTGAAGACAAAAGGAATGATCTGCCTCTGCACAGAAGCTTCTCATCTGTTTCTGTTCAAAGCACATTGATGTCCATCTCTGACCTAAAATCAAGTAGTACCTTTACTCCTTCAAAGCTGAACTAACCTGTGATGCCACTCATTTTCTGTAGGGTTGTAGCCATGGCTGACAAGGATCAGGATTCTGCTCCAGGACTGTAAGTTTGATGATTTCCAGAGTTGATTTAAAGGCAACTGCAATTATGAAAATYAGAAATTACGACTGCCAACAATTTAAATTGAGAGAAAGGCTCTCCAGTCAAGAAAACCTGAACGAAGACCATATGTAAGTCCTTAGCACTGACTGGCAAAAACACCAGTGGTTTTTTTTGAGTGTTTGCCAGTTTTGTGAAAGATACAATACATAAGATTTTCAGGGTCTGCAGAAATCTCTTGTGATTATTTACAGTTCAACTCATTGAGTACTGACATTTTCATCTTCAGTGTTTCAGCATTTAAAGCAGCTTCTCCAAGCCAAAAATATAGTTTTTCAGTCTTCTCTTGTCATTTATTATCATGGGTCTTTCAAAGAYTAGAATAAATTTATACTAACTGATCTAGCTTCTTCTCAAAGATAGGGCTAATAAATTGAACTTTCACACCTACTACCTTTTCTTAGGCTTTCTTAGTCTTAAAGTGAGGTGGGCTTTTTCTCCCTGAAAGAATTTAGGATTTGTTTTTATTGTAGAGAGGATCTCASTTACTTGACAATACAATTATATGAACAAAATCTTTTTACAAATAGTTTTGCTGAACAAAATATTAACAAAAGCAGTTCCCGTATTTCCTCACAATTTGATGTAGGGTTTGTAAAGAAAAAAAGAGGATCCATATTTATAACTCACCTATTAAAAGTGTTTGTTTTGACTCCACATCCAAATATTATCTTGTCTCTGTGATCTCCAACTTTTTAGGCAGGCTGTACCTGAGGATTAAGTTCTGCCCTGTTCTGGACAAACTGGGAAGTTTTCTTAACTTATGCATGTTTTAGGTTGCTATTAAGAGCTCTGATCAGCACATCAGGGAAGTGTGGGGGGGTTTCTCCTTTTTTTTAAAAATTTGATTGTACAGATAAGCTGAAGCTGAATCTGCATTTAAACTAAACAAACCTCTTTAGCAGGTAATTTTTTTGGATATAGCTCTTTCCAAATGTTTCCACACCTAATTTTTTTAAGTGCCCATAATGATGTCACCAGACAGGTAGCTTATTATTCACATTACAAATAAAAATAATAAAATAGTTTTGARTGAATTCTCTAAGGAGCATTTTGTGAAGGAGAATATGGGTATCATATGGGTTGAAAGARCTCCTAGGGATCATCAAAGCATGGAGAATTTCTCCTTTTTTGTTAAGTGTGCCTGCTATAAATAAATGTTTGATRGTTTGTCTTGAATTGTGTAGTGAATGAAAAAGAGCTAATGTGAACATCTAGTTAGGTACATGTGTTGAATACTTCATTAGCTAGTTTTCACAGCTAAAAACCCCCATGCTTTAAAGCCTCTTTTTCCTCTCTTGCTGTGCAATGATCTTCAGGACATGTTAGCCTCTATCATGAAAGCTTATCTTCTCAGCAAATGAGGCTTCAAGTTCTTGGTCACTGGTAAAGTAGTTTAGCTCTATGCCAAGCTGGAAAACTTCACCCTCCCCCAGGGGTAAATAAAATCCCTATARGCRAGAGTTCAAGTTGAGCAAGTTCTTYACTAGTTACTCTTTCCATGAGTCACACACTTCTCTTCTGCAGAATCTGTCCAGCTCCTTGTCTYGGTGATATAAAATCAGCATAATCTAAATTACCCTTCACAGCTGAAAACAATACTAAACCCTAATACTAATGAGAATAAAAACCTTCTGCAATAACAACCCAAAATCTCTTCTCCTTTCCTTCTGCAGTTTTCTTCAMTCTCTTATTCTTGCTGTTTTTCCTAGGTCTGGCTCTCTAATSAAAACAACATGCTTACCTTCTCATGTTGATTATTTCTAAAGCAGYCATTAATCTTCTTAATGCTTTTCAGCCAGGGAGATGCTCTTCTTTCCTTATACTTTCAGGTCATTCCTCGCAGCACTCCAGTATACAAGGCTTAGACACAAACCAGCCACAGTGYGGTGGAGGACACAGAACCTGGTTTCAAGGACTAGCACTGCCTGTTAGAGTCCACTTCTAATTTGAATAAAGRTTCTTAGAATGCTCTGAGCATACTGTCTGATCCTGTAATCAACTAGTCTTGCACAGTTTTAACAACTGTCTTAACAATTATATAAAACCATTGTTTCCACAGCATAATTCCAGCAAGAACTATAAATAAGAAAATGTTTTTACTTTTGTGACTTACTAAACCAGAAACTGACTCAGAGAATAACCTATTTTATCCAAAGAGGGACATACAGTACAGTGATTAGCATCTTCCAGGGCTAGGTGTTATGTTAGGAGGGCACAAGAGAAAYCTTTCTTCAAAGGTAAGAAAATAACATTCAAAGTAAAAAAGAATGCTTAAACTGAAMATGTGGGTGGGAAACCATGTATTAGTTTTCACTGTAGTGCTGAATCCTCATATTGCCAGCCCATCTGAAATACTGTGCACAGCAAGCAGAGCAGTCCCAAGGGGAAACTTTGATTTTTATTGGGTATCATGGTGATACGTGCACAAAGGTTTGTGTATTGTCAAGAGAATCTTGTCAAAGATAATAATCCTACTGAACTGCTTGGAATGTTCTCACATTTTCCAGGGTATCTCCAGAAGCGTAGCTGGTCATGTCCAGGCATTGTGGMAGATGAATGATATTCTCCTGACCTTCAGTCGTGGGTTAAGCCACTGGGTAGCCTGTTGAATCCAAAAGGAGTTACACCAATATTCTGGCTATATAAACCTGTAATTTAAAGATGTTTAAAGCCACAGGATTACAAGCATACTGAAGTAACAGAAACAATGRCACAAAACACTTTCAACTGCAAGCAATTAATTATTCTTTATCTCTTTGTTTTACTAGGTCTTTATTCTACCTCTACATTTTATGGTATACAAGCAAAAATAATTAGGATTTTTATATAAGACATGCTAATGTAYTTAGAGGAAAAATCAAAGCCCCATAAGAGGTTTTGCTTTGTTTTAAAAGTACAATGGTGTGAAAGCCAAGCACATGGTTTAGGTTCCCTTTTATCACTTTAGAGTGTAGTCTGACTTTACCAAACCACATACATAAATAAGACTGTATAACCTGTAGATTGGAAAGCACTTGTTTAAACATGTGCATGCCCACAGCACCACAATTTACAGAAACTTGGAGCTGGCACTGAGTTCTGACATAGAAATTTAGGGTTGCACCACACATGCTGAACAATTSCTCTAATGTTTGAAATACAATGGCTACACTGTTTTGTTTCCAAGTTCTTTAGGAAAAATCAGTACAAATTTCTTTGGTACAATAGTACCTCTCTAGATACTATAGGAAAGTATTCAGTGTATTATTTCTCAATTARCTGTTACTTATTATACTCTAAAAAAATCTTCAAATTAAAGCTTAGGCACAACTAACTAASTGGCACTTCAGGAAAAATCTTTGAAATTCAGTGGAAATGCTGTAGTAGCCTGTGGATTCAGAGGTGGCAGGTGTAACACAAACAAATAAAAAAGGCTAAGAAAAATCTTTAMGTTATTTATACCAGTTTCATTGTTATAAGCCAGCAAGTCAACCAAGCACTTTGTTTTATGAGGTGTTACAGAGTCAGAGGAAAAGGGGTTAGGGGACTGTACCAAAACGTAACAGTGCAGGGTAGAGGAGGAGAACCCCCACATCTGTCCCTGTTAGAAGGCAATTCCCTGTGCTGGCTGCAGTTGTGATATACACTGTATAAATGTGCACGGCCTGGTGCTCCTCAGCCCAGAGTTCACTTGGAAAACCCCACACCTTTTCCCAGCTTAGCCTCACAGGTTTCCCCTCCATAACTCKACATGGATCAGGGTCCAGTCACTTTTGCATATGGCCACTGTCAGTGAGCAGCTGTGAGGCAGGACGATTTTGGTGGCATGTTCATTCCAAGCTTATTTTTTTGATGGCAAATCATACTTCTGCTTTRCTGGTCTCCAAAACTGTATTTGTCATCCTGACACAAGAAAGGACCTGTGTGGGACAAAGGCACTGAGCACACAGTTGCCAGTAGGTATGATAGGATGTWCTAACCTGTCAGGACATCTCTGTGAGGCTCTAAGAAAAAGAAAAGGCGCTTAGCTGTTCAAAATGGCATTTTTTAAAAAGAGACACAAAAAATGTGAGCCAAAAAGTGATCTTTTCAGCCTTGGTCTCTGCTGCATTTGACTCTTTTTGATGGAGAAATTTTGATGGAGTTACAGGAATGCTACAACAATTTTTTTTCTTGTACTTCAGCAGTTCTCAGCAAAAATGTTAACTTACCTGGGTTTAAGCTGACACTGCTGTTGCTCTTTGTATCAGGTTCATTTGTAACAGTGTCTAGTTCTATTGAGCTGCTAATCATACTCACACCTATGCAACACTTTTCATTTATAGACTTCAACACACTGGCACAGCTGTACCCCCCTTTTACACAGGGGAAAAGTCAAGGAAAGCAAGGCCAGCACTGGACTTTCTAAAGCACACAGCAGTTTGGGTGGCAAAAGGATGTCGGATATTACTTGGTTTTTCCCCTGGTGTGCTGGAAAAGGRTTTAATTAGGCACAGTGGACTTCAAGTGTGCAGCCATTTATGGGGCTGAGGGCCCAACAGGGTTCCCGTGTCTCGCAGGCACAGCTGGTTGTGCTTTGGGGGCAGGGGCTCAGCCTGAAGTGTGAAAGCCCCCCATGCCACAGCCCCCGGCATGGCACAGCCTGCTCCCACCTTCCAAGGACAAGCAGAAACACAGAGGGGASAGACACACAGCCTGGGAAATGCTGGTGGCATGGGGGCAGAGGGAATGTGAGGGGGAGACTGTGAAAGGAGAARGGGAAACAGCAGAAGCTTCCAGGACACTGTGAGATAATACATTCAGGGAAGAAGAGGTGGGACACGCTGCACCYCGTATATGGAAGTTTTGATCCAGCAAAGAACATAAGCATTGCTTAGGTGTCCTTTTAAATTCAAGGAGCTGGAATATGTAGATGCCTGAGCTTAGCAGTCTTAACACTTTTCCACTCATACATCTGTCTCTTTTCCTACCCTGTGCTGAAAATATTTGCAGAATTATAGTCCAGTTCTCTTGAGCACCATGCCCAGGAAATTTAACAGGACAGGAAGCCAGCCCCATTCATTACACAAGAACAAGATGGACCATAAAGCAAGATCCCAGGGTGAGACTGCCAGCAGTGCAATCCTTATTGTCAGGAGCAACCCAATCAGCCTTGGGGCACAGGCATAGCAATGTTATTTTCATAGCCTCATTTTCATTGCCCCACCACTTCTTTGTGAAGCTGACACTCTCTCTTAATTTCCAGCCTCCATTTATGCACCACCACTTTATACCAACTCCCTACTTTCTGTATGAGAATTGTCTTTCCRTCTTAGCACAGTTCAGGCTTTTCCTGAGTGGATAATGTATATCAAGTTATCTTCAAGTCTATTAGCACTTAAAGATTAATAACAACTTCTGTGTTTATACAGGACTTTATATCCAGTGTACTCCCTAATACCTTGTAACTCTTAATATAAATTTCTTTTACAGAGGTGTAGACAATGGTCTTGTCTTAAAGCACTTAAAGAGGTGTGATGTTTAAGAATTATTAACTAGTCTAATAGATTTATCAGTAAAATAAATAAGCTTTAGCCTTAAAAAGCCATTTAAATAACATCGTTTTAACTACATATTTAAATAATGTGGAATTAAGACTTTTATAATTAGTTCTATTAGAGAAAACACACTTCAATAACATTTTAGAAAACACCAAATATTAGAATGTTTAGTCTTAAGCTTATCAGTTTAAGAACTCATGAAATATTGGCATACAGCTACTTGACAATTAATCACATCCTAGCTCATGTATTGAAATTCACACTGCATCCCTCTATTGAAAACAAAATATTTTTAATGTGGTTCAAGTTTTAAGGCATTTGTACATTTACCARTTAAACTGCTAGGTAAAAAAAAAAATTTAACAATGAGCAGAAGTATACTCTAAGAATAAGCTATCAAGTGCCCAAATACTCAAAAAAATCATAATCTGACTCTTTCTAAAGCAGTTTAAGAAAAGTCACAGCAGCTGTTAGGTTCTGATTTCCTTTTAGAATTAGATGATTAATTTAGATACAAGTAGAAGGTAAATTTGGCTATACCAGTTTAAGTATCACTCTTCATACAATGTTATTTGTTCCCTATTTTGCAACAATTCCCTAATTACAAAGAAAYTCCAAGTTGCTGGAAAGCTGTGCCATCAGACAGCTGGCTCAGCCCATCAAAACTAGGATTTTCTTTTTCAAGTTAATATTGCCATTCATGGCTGTGGGCTGCATGCGGCTCTAACCCAGCTGTTCAGGATAACAAGGGAGCAGACAAAGGCATGTTTCACCCTTTCAAACCTTGCTGCACTGCTTCTCCTGAGCTTTTGCTCTGGGAAATGATGGGAGGGCATGAGCTTTTGGATGGGGCACAGCCCTGGGAGCTGGATGAGGGGACACCCCAGGCTGGAGCAGACACCTCCAAGGGCTCCCCTCCTTGCCAGGGCTGCTGCCCCCCTGAACACCCACCTTAGCCATTCTGAGCAGACAGCAAATTTCTGCCCAGTGGTTGGAAAGAGGAAAACCAAAGGCAGGCCCCTCCATCAGTTTGAATCTTTGGTCACATCTAAGTGAGTGGTCACACGGAAGTTTGCCGTGACACCCCTCTGTGCATGGGAGGTACGCACAAAACCCTAAAAACACAAGACTATAAATGTACTGCAGAGTCAACAGTAAGTGTTTTCAGAAAATCCTGAAGGGAAGAGTGGAAAAAAAGCAGACCAGCCCTCTGGGAACTTTGCTTTCCTAAGTCATAAAACCCACAGTTTTCCCTGTCTGGAAAAGCTGTCCACAATGCTCAGAACAATATGCTTTTATTTTTAGCCTTTACACCAAATAACCATGAGGAAAAAAAATACCCAGTGTCAAATGTTGTGAGTAGGCAAAAGTACCATCTTGTAGTTAAAACAGATATGTTTTTAAAAACTGGAGTTTGAGACATGAAATTGAAATTGTTCAACAAAGTTTACAAGTAAATTTAATATTTCAGGAACATGTTTATGTCCTTAACTAAAACATGTTTTCAAACTGCTTTAGTTTTTTATGCTATGTGTAAAAAAAAAGTCATGTGCTTCACTTTGATATTCACAAAAATTTAGCATCTTAAAAAAGTTTTGAAAAATGGACATGCCAAATGTGTTGTTAATAAACCAAAAAAATTTATTTTATTGAATAAAATGGCTTGAAATCAAGCCAAACTTCCAAAATGGAAAGGAAGATACATTTTTTTCTTCTTTTTCTGAAGGCATCCAACAGTGCAGGAATGCTTTGTTGAAAATCTAAAGATGGACAAATAATCAAAAACTTGGTGGAGCATGGAGCAGCAGACTGTATTAATTAAACCACAATTAACTCTGCGGCACTATTTGGTTTTGCATGGTCACAGAGTATATTCATGCATATTGTATCTAATCCTGCTATCACCAGATAGACAAAACTCCAGACACCAGGAATTTGGTTTGGCTAAGTCAAGCACAGTGACTTGTTTCAGATGCTGATATCTATTTCTTCAAAAGAAGCATTGTTGCTTTTCCCTGCACATTCTACAACCCAACTCAGCTGAGGCTCAGTTGCGTGGGTGTGCTCAAGGCAAACCTTCAGACAACACCCAGATATTGCAGAAATTTATAAAGATGGTMATGAGGCTTTGCCTGGGTGTGTTGCTGTATCTGCAGCTGAACTGGGTCAGAGACTGAAGCTCCTGGGCATCCTCCCAGCTGCTCRCTGGTGCTTTTTCTTTTTTTCACTGCCAGAGGTCAGCCTCTTTGGAGATCTGCCTCTGTCACTGCATGCTTAGGTTGACACTGTGAAATGGCAGAATTGTCACTGTCATRATTGCTTTATCAGTGGTACCTCTCAATGAGTACTCACATTACAGACAGCGAAGAACAGGGTGAACCCTGTCAGTGGGCTTGCTGACACCTGCACCCACCCAGCTCAGGCTGCTGCAGGAGTCCAGCGTTTACAGCAGCAGAAAGTCACTGGAGGCWCTTCTCACCTCGAGGAGCTGGCAAACCCCTCTGGGTACAGGAGCCCCTCTTTGCACYCCTCCTGAGAGATGGAAACCTCTACTCCAGTTCACTGGGTTAGTCTGTATTCTCAGCCTCTGCTGTGCCATAAATGCAGACCCTCTCAGATGCCAGTCAAAGGCAACCTTTTAATTTGGCACAGCACAGGATAGGTGTTAAGGAACAGATACAGATAGGGTTTCAGTGCATTAACACCTGTGGCAGGGTTTCCCAGAAATCTAACCAACTGTAAGGGCAAGAGGTGATAAGAGGCAGGGTAGTTTTGGCAGCCTGCCACCACAAACTGGGGTATGCTGAATGTATGTCACAGGCAGATCCTGTGAAAAGGTCACAGCAAGCTAAACATTACAAATCCTAAAAGGTCCTTGCACAATTAACATTTTAAAAATAACATATATTATACAAACTGCTGTGATTAAAAGAGGCCAGGAACAGGGAAAGGTAGCCTGCAGCCAGGGTTGTGCTAATTAAAGTATACAATAGAAATATTAATCAAGTGAACTTAAGGGTGGGAAGCAGGTAGGAGGAAGGAGGAAGACATGACATAATCCCCTTTGTACTATGTGATATTCCAGTGCCCTGAAAAACAGGCAGACAGAAGGAGAGCAATCCTGCCATCCTGGCTGGGAAAAGCTGTCTCTRCCAAGGCTGGGGTTCTGCCCAGGCTCAAAATCCACATACAATGTCTCTGAGTGCCAACCAGTGCACATCACAGCTGGGGTACTGCAGCCTGCARCATCATGAGCCCATGAAGGCCTCGAAAAGGATGCTTTCCAAATGTAGCTTTAATAGGGAGTTTTGTTTTACTTTTTCCTACCTTGGTATTACAGACTGATGCTTTGAAGTAAGCCCTGTCTTTAAGGGAAAATCCCACTGTGAGTAACCTCACACACTAAAGCTCTCTGTTCCTGGGAGCATGGCAAGATTCAAAGCTGCAAATATTCCTGCAACCAGCATTCCTATCTATATTTTTCAGGATACCCTAATGATWATACAGTCATCCTCCTCTTAGTCACAAGGCTGTTTGGGAGATGGTATCTCTGGGTCTGAGGTGGGGGAGCATCTGTCAGCAGACTGCTTTAGCCAAGAAAATCCTCTGGCACAGAGGGTGAGTTGGGAGCCTGCCAAGTACAGAGCACTACAAGGGAGTTTCTAGTGCAGCACTGTAGCCTGTGCATGCTTCTGCCTTCGTTTGCTTGCTGCTATGGAGGATCAGCCTTATRTTACAGCCCAGCTCCTGGCTTGTTCTGTTTAGAACTACCAGCTCAACTCAACTTCTTTTCTGTCCTCAGCTGATCTTGCTGGTAAGCTGGGCACTTCTACCAAAARCCCCTTTTTGTCTCTATCCCCTCTCCCTCAGCACCACCCTCTCATGTGGCTGTGAAATTCCTTACTTAATTCTTTCTGTCCCTTGATCGTGACCTGACATCTTTATCAGCCTCTGATGTTCAGGTTGCTGGGCAAGCAGCACACAGCACACAGCACCTTGGGGCTGGATTTCCCTGGCAGSAGCCTGGGAAGCTGCCAACAGTAGTAATGAGGAAGAAGGATGGAGAATCTTAGCCAGATTSTGTCACATGAATACACTCTCTTACAGCAATTAGGAACCTCACAGCAGCTTGCATATACATGCCCTTTACACTCTGCCCACTACTCACTTGCATACTGTATTTTTCTTAGCATGTTTGTTTTTTTTTCACTGATCTTTTGAACAGTATTTTGGAACAGCTCTCAGTATCAGCAGTAGGATAAATAGGGTAGTCCTGTTCCTCTTTAATTAGTAGTTTGCAGCAAGGATTGTATTCAAATATCGGCTSTTACTATCGCAATTACATAAACTTTCTTGCATGCAAGCACCCAGTCAAAGGAATGCATATGCCCATACCAAAAGTTCTTTCAATACCTTTGCTGGCATCTGTTATATATTGCCTGAACAAAGAAAGAGAATGGATCTTTTCAGCCATCTAGCCATTCATACCTAAGGTCTTTGTTTCTGGGGCACAGGAATGAAGCTAGTCCCCAGAAAAAAAAAAAAAAGGTTAAAAAGACCTCAATGTAAYCTTGTTTCCCTTCATGATTAACTGAAGTTGGGAAAAAAGGGATCTCTTTCATGAGCCTTAGGTCGCTGGAAACATATTGGAGTCATGCTGCTCTGTCAGCTGCACAGGAGCTCCCAGTGTGACTTGCTGCTGAAAGAGACAATGCTGCCCTTGGATACAGGAGCAGATACCCAGGGCTGTATCCAGTAGGACAGCTATCAAATGTCTGCATGCAGTCCTCAGCAAATACTGCTGGAATACTGGCCTGGCCCAGTGCCTGCAGTYCAGAAGGGATGCTGATAAATTATAGTAACTTCAGAGAAAAGCCACAAGTGTTTAACATGGACATGACCAATCTTCCTTGTCCTATAAGCTCTGTACCRAAATCATTGTTTGAACAAAAGCCAGCAAAAGGGAATTCCAGGAATAATCAGAAGAACACAAAATTGGAGCCCTAGGAATCCCACAGCTCACTGCATGGAAGATAGGCCATGATAGAAGATGGGCTGATCACTTACCTTTTCCATAGCCATGCTGGAGCTGGAGCACTGCTAATCAGTTACCTGGAAAATAAACGTCATCTGTGAGAAAGCCCATTAATTATGACTATTTAGCTCATCAGAAGGAGGTTAAAGACCGAGTTCAGAGTCTGATACATAAGTAAGGCTTTGCTAACAACTGTTTCAATTTAGAGGAGAAGGAATCTGAAGGTTGAATATAAATAGTGTCTTCATTTCTTAGGGTGAAAAAGCCATTTTGAATGTAATACAGCATTTGAAATGTTGAAAAAGAAAGCTCAAAGAGGCCATAACTTCATTTTAATTTTCTTTCTAAAAGCTATTATCCTCCTCACAACTCTGTGAGCAAGTATTGCTTATTCACATGGTAAATGGCTGTAGCTGTATAATTAAGAGAAAYCTCATAAAAATATTATTTTCTTAATCCTATACTGGAAAGAACAAATAAAAATGTTCATGCCCATTTCTAACTTTCTACWTTGGAAATATCTATTTATGACACAGAAATTAGTTAAACTGGAATAAAACCCCCATAGCCTAAACTCTAAGCAGTCCAGCTACTCTGGCAGCTTGTCTCTTTTCTGATGGCAGCACACAGCTACTGACAGTACAAACCATCCAGCAAATTGTGCAGGGCCTTCAGACTTACTACAGGAAAAAACCCAGCCATTCAGAAGCCTTTGTCCAGGATGACCCCTGCCAGCAATTCTAAAAAGTCACAGTGGATTCAGGCACAGAGTGATTTTTTTTTTTTTTTTTTTTTTTTTTTTTTTTTTGCAGTCCAGAGGTATGCAGAAGAGCTACTAGGAGATGAAGAAAATCAGGGGATTCTGGGAAGCCAACACTTGCAATTACAAACTCTTAAACAACATTAAATGTATTTTTATGAAACAGCACAATCCCTCTTCCTTGGCTTCCCTGAGAATAGGCTAATAGGAATCACATGACAACGATAAGTGCTTCAGCAGCCATTATTGTGGCTAGTGGGGTTTTAAAACAACAACAGAATTATTGTATGTTCCTATTAAATCCTCTTTGTCACCATTGATAGAATTGATCGAGTGCTCTTCAGCGAATAAACACATTGGTGAATTACTCTTTTTCTTGGTCAGCTGCTGTGTTGACAGGACTCTTTTATCCTTTGAGTGGCAGATGGTATGTGTGGCTGCTGGGAGGCAGCAGACAGAAAGTCAAGTCCRGGGCTTAGGGAACGGGCTAAGAAATGCCAGTGGAAGCTTGTGCAATGYGCGAGAATCAGCCAGATTCAGAAGGGAAGGAGAAGCCCTGTCTAGTGTCTGTTGAGACTGATTTGGGATAGCCATTGGGATTATCTTCCTGATGACACAGATGACAGTKGCTTTTAAAGATGCCAYAGTGATTCCAAATGTTTGATTTCCYCAGCAGTTTCAGAAACTGTCTYGACCTCCAGGAAATCAGAYGCTGCTGAAATACCTTGCCACAGAGGACACCACCAACWCAACAGCAAAGGGAAATGCCACCTTTTCACACGCAAACCTGTTAGAGGAAAAGGAAAAGTGATTACAAGAGTCTAAATGTTGCATATCATAACCCTCTTGTAAGTCCAAATGTTTGGGTATTTTTAGCACCACTCTACCAAATGAAGAGGAGGCACTGAAACCAGTGAATCAACCTACGCTCGCTTTCTGTACCTCAGCACGCCACATCCAGTATGCCTGGGGTTTCCAGTGATCAGAGAAGGAGCAGCCTGTGAAATTAAGCAGGTATTTTTTCCTCAGCAGTAGCATTTTCCCATTTCTCCCTAAGGCACTGTCCTGCCCCCCAGCAGGACCCAGCCCTGGCATTCCAGCACCATCCCTACTCTCACACCAGCTGGGCGGGGAGAATTGGTGCAATGGATTTTGCAGTTACTCCCTGTGTGCACCCGTCAGTGTCACTGAGCACATTCCTGGGACCTGACACACACTGGAACACCTCTCCTACGCATTTTTCTCCTCCAGTTTTGGCTCATTCCAGTGGTTTTCTTAGAAAAATGAACTAACTATGGTCGTGTTACTTWAAAAAGTAAAGCAGACATTTTGGCCCCTCAGCAAAACATCTTTAGTGTGGAATACTGTAGAAAGGTACAGRAGATATTTTGACCACCAGAGGGGGCCTGTATTGTCCCAAATTTAAAGTAAACCCAGAAAAGCATGTTTTAGGAAAGAAAACAGCAAGAATGTATTTGTACCAGGRTAGCATCTACAGGCATGAAGTAATGATCCATTCATTCCCTGAGATGACAGGAAAGTGTGGGGTGAGCAGGGAGTGCTATCTGTACTCACTCCATCAGCTGTGCTCAGAAGGTATCCTACAGAGGAAATTATTGAGGAACAATATGAGTTTTTCTGTGCATCTATATGTGAAATAAAATGAGATTATTTTGGCTGTTGCTTTTAWCTGCTGCCTCCCCCATGTGCATTTCAGTAAAAATAATGCTGTAGATGCAAGTCAAGTTTTCAAGGCTCTTATCATGTGTCATGGTATTAATATCTCTGTCTTAACTTYAAATGAGACATTTTTAAAACATCAATATTTTATTAATATTTTGCATAGATATAAAACAGGGTTAGGTATCCCAGTTAAAGTACAAAGAATAGACTTCAGAAATACAGTTTCCAGTTAATACTTCTCATTATAGTGAGAAATCCTAGCACCAAATTTAACATGTAAGATTGGAAAAACCTAAAAAAAGGTTTTTTCGCCCTAAGAAAATGAACTGATCTACAACTGAGAGATACCATTTTCCAATAACTACTTAGTTATTGAACTGTATATCTCAAAAGTGCTTGTTTTCCCTTTATCTGTACTTTGCTTTCTTTATCTGYGTAGAATGAATACGAAGCATGTGTAATGCCACACCCCACACGCTTGCAGTCTAAAGCAACTTTAAAAACCCATTCATATATAATCATACTAATAAMTAGGCAGCAGAAATTCTAATCCAGCATTTAATGCAAAAAAATCCYGTTTATGTTCTGTGACTTTTACAGCAGACCATCTATACAAAACCATGGCATTAACACTACCACAAAAAAAATTTAAAAGATGGGAAAGTTTCTGCTGTTTGAATAGCAATTGACAAATCTTGCATGTTCTTGCTCGGAAACATTGTTCAAAGGAAACAAATCTTCCAGCTGAAAGCCTCATTCCTAGAGTCATCCAATGACACATAAATAGGACCACTTAGACAGAGCATTTGTCCCACACTCTAACTTATTCATCTATTTGTAGCGGATATGAGAGTTTGTGGGTGGCCTGACATGGTCCTCATTCAATTTTATTTAATTACTCACTTGATTTCACTTGAAAGAACTATTAAAATGGCATCTTAATTGCTCAGCATTATCCAGAATCTTTTTCAAAGCCCATAAACTGTCAGGGATTAAAAATGATGTCACTTTTCTGAATTCCCTATTCAGAGGAGGCAAAAAAAAAAAAAAATCTCCATCCAAGCCAAAATAAATACATAAAAATATACAGCCCTTGAGGAGGGGGCCAACTCYTTCTCTCCCCCTATGCTGCACTTCTGCTGTGAGCAGGATTTGGAGAAAGCAGATGAAGCACTACAGCCATAAAGGTTTAGGCAGGAGGGGAAAGTCACGTTTGGGATCGTCAGATCCTGGATGATGGGGTTTCACAGCCACAGCTAACTCCACCCCCCAGACACAGAACTCCACCATCCCAGGGGAGATGAAAGGTCCATCCAGCCCAATATCCTGCCTTTGACAGCAGACAAAGGCAGATGCTTAGGAAAAGAATATAAGAACAGGGTGCATGCAAAGTGATTCCCTCTCCACACACCCTCCTCTCCTAATATCCTCTGTGTTTCCRACAATCRGGAGTTTAGGGATTTCCTGAGCCAGATGTTGCATCTGGACCACTGTTTTTAATCATCAAATRGAGACCCTCTTCTACAGGGGCTTGGCTGTAACTGCAGCCAGCCYAACACAGTAGCAGCCACAGTGAGTGGCTGTTCTGCTTCCCTGAGTCTRCAGAACATTTCTTCTGGTTTCTGACCTTCACATAAAAAATGMTATAAATTCAGGATTAGCCCTAAGAAGAATTCATAGCCATTGGACTTTATAATGATAGATTATGCCAGTAGTCTGATTAAATCTATTAGCTGAGTGGAAAGTCCTGTTTTCACATGCACAAACACATAACCTACATCTGCAAGCAGTTGTTAACTGCAAGGCATATGGAATCCACCCCTTAAATATCTTACATATCAGAAAAGTTTGCTTGGATATTTGATTTAAGTGTACTTCAACCTATCTGGGAACTGGAAAACTAGAAAAAAAAATAAAATAGATAAATACTGGTATAGAAGCATGGGGCACTAGTGCATTGGGCCATGACTTCCCTTGAAGCACTGCAGACTCCTTGTATAGCAGACATCACATAATGGCTGTGAGGACCAGCTCTCACAGATCTAGAAATTAAATTAATTTTTACCTTTGGAGAAGGGAGAAAGGCAACAGAGAATACCACCTTGTTTGTGCTTGATGTCCATTTGCATTTTGTTTAATTAAACAATTGTCTTTTATTTCTGCTTTAAATAAAATCATCTCCCTTTCTTCTCCTGACCAAATGCCACACACTTTAAAAAGAAAAAAATTATTTTTATKGAGTYAACTCAAAAATAACTGAACTCTGGAACCTGGCATGCAAATAGTTCTAATCTTAGTGTACACACATGTTCAAGCTTGAAAACAAACTGAGWAAGATAAAAATAAAGGTGTTGGCAATTCTGAATATGGCTGCTTGGCATCTGTTAAGACCTTCAGAATGTCCTGATTTAACTCCCCTCTATTTTGTGACTTGACACAGATACACCTGCCTGATCTCCATGCTCAGAAGGCTCTGCAGAGGCAGTGGACAATGAAGGACAGTGATGCCTCACAGTTATCACAGCAGAACCTTGAGGATGGTGAGGGAAGACAAGAAATTGTCTAAGCACAGGCACACTGGAGAGTGCTTTCTTCCAGGAACTGCAGCTTCCAAATACTTTTGTTGCATTTTGCTACTTCAARCTCTGCAGTTGACTCTTTGGACTTGACTCTAAGGAGTTCCAATCACTCAGTGTATCACAATATACATCAAACTGGTCACACCACATTCCATTCCAGTGAAACAAGAGCATCACTGACTAATTTTATGATAATTTAGCTCCTGATTCATCAGTGTTTAGCTACACTTTCACCTTCAAGGAAGAAGGATCTCATATCCAAGTGGCTTACTTAGTTGGAGTTAATTTTGGAGTTTACCTCCTCCAAAACCCAAAAGCCATAAACTCTAATGCCCCTGAACTGGAGTTTCCAGTATTTTGAAGCTGCCTAAAAGGGAGATTCAATTTGGAGACATTCCCCCAACATCAGRGTCAGACATTCCTTTAGGTAGGGATGGGCAGGTCTTCTCTATTTCTCCCTTTAGTTCTCAGCAGCCTTTAGAAAAGTCAAGTATCTTCAAGGAGCTGGGATCTTCTCAAAACACTTGCTGTCTCATGGAGGATTGTAGGCAGTGGGAATAATGCTCACTATTTTTCAATCTCCACCCCTTCTTCATTTGCCCTTCTGCCCAAACTTTTCTGCACTCCCCCCAACACTCACCAGTTCTGCTATCCCTGTGCAGCAAGAGAGTCTGTCTGCAGGGCTGGAAAGGGAAGACAATGCACATGGAAAAACCAMAATCATCCTCTTCCGTGGACCCCCTTCAATTAACAATGCAAGGAACACCTTGCCCATCACTTTCAGCAAGCTTGTCACTCCTAATGCTATTAACTGATCTCTACATTGTCAATAAATTCTTTTAAAAGCATGAGAGAGTAAGAGAAATTGTCACAGACTTTACTCACGGATATGGTGAGTTAGGATTGCCAGAAATCCCCACCTGCATGTCCCAGCCAGTGACTCCTGTTGGAGTCAGTGTGTTACCTCACATGCACAGCACTCAAGTGCTCTGCCTGAGCCCTGCTGGCCTTAAAGGTAAACATTAATTCACTGAAAAGAAGGGAATGGGCAGTTCTGGGTACCAGGGAGACACACACATGTAAGTAAAATAGGTACTGACAATCTTCAGAGCTCCTGAGATGCAATGGATCATCCACCTGGAAAGTCTTTTTTATCATATGAGAAGGAGCACTTAAATGATGTCTGAATTTTCTGAGCATGGAGCATGGACATCTTCTCTCAAGAAGAGACAAGTATTGGAGAATGTCAAAGTATGTTTTAACTCTAGTGTTGGATTTATCATAAAGAAACATGTTGGGTTTATAGATTAGAATTTGTCTTTTTCTTAGGCAGGAGGTAAAAATAGAAGAAATAGATCAGTTTTTTCTGTGTTTAGGTATGTGTATACATGGACACACCTACATACAAGAACAGCAGCCATAACATATTTTATCATTTAAAAAACATCTTCCTCTGGGAAATAATGCTGAAAGTGGCTTTTCTCATTTCATTAATTAGAACTCAAGTGRTTTCCAGTTTTGACATAGCTCTCCAGAAGCAAGTGCTTCTGCCTGTGACTTACCTGATTTACATTGCATGTCACTTGAAATTCAAGCAATCATTCCTCTTTACATCCCCTACTGGCACGTGCTGCCTGCACTCACACAGTCCTGAAAGCCTGCACCACTCCCATCAGTCTCAAGACGTGTTTTCCAAAATGCAGCAATGACAATTCATTTCAAACAAGACAGCCCAGCAGCTGGAGTTACACTGTAACCAGAACTGTCAGTGGAAGCAGCATATTTTCCGACTAGGAAATTGCTGATCACTTCAAGCCTATACAAAATAAGGGGGAAAACACAACCCCAGCTAATTAAAAACTTGCCTTGCAATATTAAGCTAAAGATTTTTTAAACTGTTTTTTTTTTTCCCATTTGTTGCTTGCCAGATGTTAAAAGGATTGCAGCACATTTGCACAGCTTATGGAGATTTTTGACTGCAAGGTTTACAAGAGACATATAAACTGCATCTCCTAGCCTCTGATACAATTTATTATTTTTAACTAGCCCAAGTGAAAGCACTAAAATTCCCTGCTCAGCACTTGAGGAATGAGTATCTGACAAGGAATGCAGCACAATTGCCCCCAAATAACTTTGTCCTGACCCACCAAACACAGGGATAAAACAAACTAGATKATTCTTGCCCCTCCTCCTTTTCTGAGAAGTCAGCATTCTCCACTGAAAATAAACCAGTGTCACTAAGTGACAATTCTGGAATTCTCCTTGGGAGTTAAGTCCCAGYTGAGACACTAAATCACTTCATGAGAATGTGTCCTATTGCAAAACATTTGTATCAGGGTCCAATCCACTACCCTTGGGTGCATTCCTTTTTTAATAAAATTGACATTTTATTCCACTTAGGCACATCATAAAATTGCCACCAAATAATACTTCATGTGGTAGTTCTGTRATAATCAAAGAGACACTCCAGGCACTTTATTCTAAATGTTAGYCCTAATCCTCCAGGCAAATACTAATGGATAGTAGCAATTTGGGTAGTCACTGGAGCATAAAAAATGAACTTTTTAAAATACCTAACGCTTGAAAAGCAAACAAACAAACAAACACAATAGTTTGCTTGTCAGAACACAAACAACTTCCCCGCAAAACATCTGAGAAAGAATGAAAAGGCAGAAGTTTGGACAAATCCAGTTTAGTCATTGTGTGCGAGTCTCTGCCTGCAGTAGGAGATTTTGATGCTTTCCTCTTTTTTAYTGCCACGACTGCTGCTGCACCAAAGGATCAACAAAGCAAGCAGCCATGTTTACAAGAGGAGACAGATTCAGCAAACTGAAAAGCATTCCCTGTTTTCSTGCACCAGGATAGAGAGGACCATAGTTGTCAGTAGGTGGGTTAAACCAAAACTACTGAGACTCCAAAACTACTGAAAAGCATTTGTAGAGACAAAAATCTGCTCTGTGACATGGCAGACACACACACAGAGCTGAGCTCCCCAAGTGAATGGCCCCATCTGCACTAGAAAAATGATGGCACTATGCTGCTGTGTGTGTGAATTTATCTTGTAGGGGAGGAGACCACTCTGATTTCAGTCACAGCCACACGGGTATAACTCAAATTTTACTTGTCACCTGAACTTTTCCAAACCTCCCCCAAAAGCAGAAGAATACATTGTCTTGGAATTATTAAACAATTTTAATGTGTCCTTTTCTAAYTAAGTGATTAGAAACAAACAAGCAGACTGACCCACACACTGAACAAGACTCTTAATTTCCCCATTTTTCATTACATTCCCTTTCTTCCCTATTTTCAAATGATGAAACTGCACAATTTGATCTTTTCTTTTTGGAATGGAAT